>APFE030878966.1:12565-40009 GCA_000404065.3 Pinus taeda
CTTTTTGTGCAAGTGACACTTGTTGCACTTGTTCTTGTAATTTTGATATATCATATAACATTTCTTCTTCTTCTTCTTGAGTCATGCTAGAGCCTCTAGGCTCCTTACTAAGCATTTGCATTTTCTTTCCTCGGGGCATCAATTACCGATAATAATTCTCTATTATGCCCTTTGAATTCCTTCAAAATAAATTTTCAAACCAAGCTTAAGCAAAAATTTAAGAAAATCTACAAACCTTTTTTCACTTTGTAGGAGCTTGATATTGCCTCTGCTGTATCTCTGTAATTTCCAATCATATAGCTCTGAATTTTTGACCTGTGAGCGCCCTCTGTGTCCTCTTTCCAATGCCACAAGTCTGACCCAAATTAGATTCTCCAAGGAAGAGTTATGCGAAATCTCCCACAGTGACTTGATCATAGACTAGTTCAGTAGAGCAAACTTGTACGACGTCCCACGAGTCACTGTTTCGACCTTTGGATCTAAAAAATGCATACAAGAAACTACAGTCTGTCCTCTTTCTTCACCTTCTGACTAAATTTCAATCTGATCCCCAGAGAGAAAGTTATGACGATTTTCCTCAGGTCACCTGTTTGGAATGTAATTCAGGATTCTGCAAAAAAGACCAACTTCCTTGGATCATATCTCCGTAAATATAGAGTGAAAAGATCTGAAATTGGGACCCAAGATTCAAACTGATTTCTTCTCAAATGGGTTTTTGTTGCGACTTCTGAAACGTCACAGGAAAAAAGTTATAGCGAAAATTCCATGATGACCTGTTTGGAGCAGCGAAACCCTAGAATCCAAAGCTCTGATACCAAATGTTATGAAACCAGCTCAAGAAAAGATAGAAAAGATAGATCAACGCCTTAGAATTTAGCCTCTTCGAGGGGGCAGCCTCCTTCACATTACATAAATGAACAATTCGTGGATGATTGAAATGACAAAACCTCCTTTCTATATATAGGAGTCTAAGGAGTCACAATATAATCTAGTCGACCTAACAATAATAATATAAAGCCACAAAAATAACAATTGAGGGATTCTATGGGGCAAAGTAATAACAATATGGGGGAAATAGGGGCACAACAATATTAATAAGGGGTATAACTACAATAGTAATGGGGTAATCACTCGTATTATAGGGACCCAACAGTTACAATAGTCTAACACACAAGGGAGGGATGTTACATGGACAAATTATTCATCATATTTATGCAGCTTTGGATAATAGGAAGGATGACCATCAAGAATATATTATAAATATGGAAGCTAAGATTTGTGATCAAGTTGTTTCTATTTTTACTAACCCTAGATATAACTATAGTTATATAAATCATGACGTGGTGGATAAGCATGGCTTGAATAAAGAAGTGCATGAAAAGTCTTGGTTAGTGCAGTAAGAAAAGAGTTCATCATTGTTAAATTTTCTAAGGGAAATATTGTTCTTTGTTTAGATAATTGCATTTATTGATTCACAAATTAAATTGGCCCCACAATATCATAATATTATTTAGATTTACATCATTATTTAGCAACATATGAAACTATGTGGAAATAAAAATATCATCATAATCAATGGAGAAAAACATAAAGGAACAATAGAAGAAAATTGTTCACACATAGAGACAGCAGGATTGGGTAGATGTTTAGTCAATTTAACATCTTAAATTGCTCTACATAAATTATCAATCTGGGTATCGTAAACTGATGAAGTGTGTTGCACCATATGTGCTTAGCTAACCTTTTTCTTACTTCATTGTTTTATAGTTTATGTTATTTTCAAGGTTTTGTTCTTGTTGGTTTCCTAAAGTGTCTAACGCAAATGGAAATCCTATTCTAAGGTCTTAAGAATACTTTTAAAGGACAAGTATGGATAGAGATTTCAAGACAAGGTCTATGTCCCTTCTGGTAACTTCCAAAACTTAGCACTTCAAAAAATCTCAAAACATGTTATCGATGGAATTAGTACTTAAACAAAAGTGTAAATATGTAGCTACTTCAATCAAACAAAAGATAAAATACTGATCATGAAATCACTCTCTCTACTGCTTGTCTAAAATTAAAAGTTAATCTATTGCACTCAAACAAATAAAACATTGCAAGGAAAGTAAACTAAAATCACATTACATCAACTCATATTCTGACCCCTCACCATTCGATTCGCTCTGGCTTTCGGAGGTAATCATAAACAACTTGAGAAATCTGATATCTAATTTGCAGAAAATAAAACTAATATTAAACTACACATTCACACTTCAATCCCTCACCATTCGACTCGCTCTGGCTATAGGAGGTAACTGAAAATGACATGAGCAATTCAATAATTTCCTTGCAGAAAAATAAACTAATATCAAACTACGCATGCATACTTCAATCCCTCACCATTTGACTCGCTCTGGCTATAGGAGATAACTGAAAATGACATGAGCAATTCAATAACTAACTTGCAGAAAAATAAACTAATATCAAACTACGCATTTATACTTCAATCCCTCACCATTCGAATCGCTTTGAATATAGGAGGTAACTGAAAATGACATGAGCAATTCAATACCCAACTTGCAGAAAAATAAAATAATATCAAACTACGCATTCATACTTCAATCCCTCACCATTCGACTCGCTCTGGCTATAGGATGTAACTGAAAATGACATGAGCAATCTGATATCTAAACTAACTAACAAAGCAAGTAAAT
Source organism: Pinus taeda (assembly GCA_000404065.3). Classification (NCBI taxonomy): domain Eukaryota; kingdom Viridiplantae; phylum Streptophyta; class Pinopsida; order Pinales; family Pinaceae; genus Pinus; species Pinus taeda. The sequence continues at coordinate 15,262 of APFE030878966.1, forward strand.
AAAACTGAAATAAAAGCATAACTAAAATTGAAAAGCAAAAAAAAACAAAATCAGCAGAGAGGCAAATCTCATGTTACTATTTGATGCAAAAATGTGTAAAGAAGAAAACTAATCTACGATCAACCGGTTGAACACACTTACATGAATTAAAATTGCATGAATGGAAAATCTAAACTATCAAACTTGAAAGCAATCAAATGACATAATGAAATCAAAGCAAAATTACAAAATGAAATCTACTCTACCTTACATTCTAATATGCTCCATGAAATCTACTTCACATCTCCTTTCATCTTGGGAACATCAAAGCTTTATTAAAATTCTTCAAAATTACAAAGTACAACAAAGCTCTCCAAAGCTTTCAAAAACCATCAAGGAAGAACTACAAATTCCAAGCTAAAGAACTCACAAGCTAAAAGACTAACAAATGAAGGAGAGAGATCTCCTATTTATACAAAAACATGAGAAGCCATCTCATTAATGAGAGTCCATGAATATATCCCTCTACCTCTAGAGTCCTAATCAAAATAGGAACTAATAAGACACATGTCTTCTTAGTGTTACAATATAATTAGGAGATGTGACACATATCCTCATGATCCCATGATTCTTTCCACTCAAATTCGAATTTGGCCTTAGAGTGGCCACATAAGGGTCTTCTAGAAGCCTCCTTTCAACCTACACATGTCAACAATCTCAACCCATTGGTTAGGTATAAGCTTATGCACATTATTTCCTAATTTTTAACCACAAATTCACTTAAAAGGCTTAGAATTAATAAAGTTTGGAAAAACATAAATGTGGCCCAATGATAATGAAAGTGGGATGAATGTGGTGACATAGTAGTGAAATGGAGGTTATATGATGGACATAATAGTGAAAGTGTAATGGAAATGAATGAAATTTTCAAGACTCAATAGCAGAGACCAGGGAAAAACCCACTATGTAGAAAACCCTTTCAAATTCTTCTGCGTATTAGATTTTAATTGAATCATTCAACAAAGGAGAGTAGAATGATCCATATCTTCATCCATACAACTATCCAACAAAAATCACCAAAACAATATCCATGAGGTGAACCCAACCATGCTCATACTCAAAACCATGATTCAGAAGCCTGTAATGAACAATCACTATATGTGGCCAATTGTTTAACACTATGATCAACGAGCGAAAAAAAATTGATCAACAGAAAAATACAACTTTAGGTCCCAGTTGTAGGGAGGAAGTGGGAATACGAGTGATTAGGAGCTTTCAGTCGCTCCCTTAAGCCTGGAATATAGTGACCAATTGGATTTTTCCTTTGGAAATCCTTTGATTGACAGAGAAAACCATAGAAAAATACGCAGGAGCTTTAGACCCTACAATTTCACCTTCGAACAAACCCATTTCTCCTCAAACTTGCCTGATACCTATGTGAGACGAAAACATCAAAGAGAATAAAAGAATGATCCATGATGATGTCCAATTGAGGTGGAGTTATGTTACAGATCCATTTGGGCACATCACTCCCATCATTCAAATCAATACTATTGGGGCTCACCAAACCCTAATTCAGTTGCTACATGCCCTAGACAAGTCAACACTTTCAATGCCTCCTTCCCTGAGAGTTTCTTGTCCTGAAGCCCTCCAGAAATGCTTCCTTGAGGGACCAACGTAGCCTTGGTCAGGGGTAAGTTCGCATTAGTGTAGGTAGGACCTGGTATGTCAGGGTGCTTTCTAGAGCACTTAGGCCCACTTTGACCTCCAATGGGTGAGATTGAGTGAAATTATCATAGGGTTCTGTGAATATTCTTATCTTCTAGATTCATCTAGAATATTCCCACACTTATCATCTCCTGAGCTCGAAATTGGATAGGGAATGAGTTAAGTAGTCTCTTATCCTCTCACCCTTCCTCCACGGAAGCTAATGATAATTTTGGAAGGCCATTCAATACTCTCATTTATGACCAGCCCTCCTCTATTTTCCTATAAATTGAGCACTTGTCTAAGTGATCAGGGGTTGGACTTTGAGAATCTGTAAGGAGATACTCTTGATATGAGGTTTGATATTGTAAGAAAGTATTGTAATGGTACTAGAGTGTTCTTCTTTTGTTCTGATGTTAGTTGGAAACTAAGCTGGAAGAGTGACAATGGATCAAAATTCATGGTTGTAATTCTTCCTTCTACTTAATAAAGTTGTTTACACCTTTTAACACATATTTCATTAAAATTGGAAAAGAAACTATTACAAGAACATCATTAGAATTGAGTTTTTTGGTTATTTTCAAATTCCAAGTCCACTATTTAACTCCAAATTTAATGAAATATGTGTTTTTTCCCATATTCTTGTCTTTGTGTATGATGATTATATGTGTAAATTCTTTCGATTCCATTTTCTTATAGTATATAGATCTCTTGCTTTGATTGGTTTTTGTCCTCTGTTTATGATTGCAGGTACTTGTCGAGCAGATTAATTTCGAGAAGGAGCGATGGGAGCCAATCAGAGGAGACAAAGGGAAAGTGAAAGATAACAAGTAGGTATCTTATCTTATTTATCTTCTACAAAAAAAAAGTTAAGAAATTTAAATTTGATGTTCTAGGTGTATCTACCCACCTAGGGAAATTGTGTTTATCCATAGATGCAAAATTCCACATAAAAAGGTCACTTATATTTATGGCCTTCCAAGTGTGTCCAATTTTCTTTAAGGTCGACTTAATCGAATATGCGCATGTGCGTTCATAATTCAAAAATATAGTTTCCCTTGTCCAAATTTTATGATCTTTAGGTAAATTTTGGTCCTCTTGATAAGATCAACTTAATGCAATCATCATATCCATAAAATGGGTTGACCAAAGTGAAATTTGTCCCTAGTTTCCAATTTTAACACTCCCTTCCAACTAGGGAGAATTCCACTTGCATCATGTCATGTGTCTATTGTCATTAAATCATATCCAATGTGAAGTATCTCATCATCATGTATCGTCGCTGTAGATCTCGATTTATCTCATTCTTATTCTTTATTTTCCTTTATGATATGTTAAACCATCTCGAATCTAAAAGAAGAAGAATTTGACATCATAAGGGAGCTCAATCTACCACCCTATATCCATCAGGAAGCCACTGCTACCACCCTAAATATCTTCGAGTGAGGATCCCAATTATACCACCTGGAAAACATTAGCTAGGAGCCAAATCTACAACCCACATCAACATCAGAGAGCTTAGCTCAATCCAGAACAACATCAGGGTGCTTAATCTCAACATAGAATCTCATGGGGTAGCAAAACATATATGATCCCAGATTAAGCAATAGGTGATATAAGGGAGCACATCTCAACCCATCCTATTTCTTACCAATATTCCCAAAGATGAACCTCAAGAGTGTTGTGATATAAAACTCGCATCATAATAGGAGGTTAGGCTATATACCTGACATAACGATAGGGAAGGATCACATGCCGTAAGCCTCCTCAACCCATTGGCCAGATGAAGAGGGCCAATCTCAACAAGCTCGGCTTGTGAGTATGATGCCAATTAGGGTATACTCTGTAAAGAATGAGATAGGGAAGTGACATCTCCAACCTTATGGGTAACAGATAAGGTTGATACCCTGTTTTCCAAAGATCCCTCAACCGCAGGATCTCTCCATCTAAATTCCACACCTTGGGAACTCAAATAGTGGGGAAGAATTGGCTCAGTGTCTTCGGCCAACAATGCTCTTTGTATATCAAAAAAATATCATCATGCTCATATCTGGTAATCATCATGTGCCAATAATAGTTGTCTCTTGTTCATACAAGACGTTAAATCAAAAATCATATTAGAAAAAATAAAAATAAATAAATAAATAAATATATATTATATATATATTATATATATATATATATATTATATTATAATATATATATATATATAGATATAGATATAGATATAGATATAGATATAATATAGATATAGATATAGATATAGATATAGATATAGATATAGATATAGATATCAAAAAAAGGTACCATATTCATCCTCTCTCTCACAGAGGAAGCAACAACAAGCCTAAGCTTATCTTGTAGAGAAGAATTGTCTAAATACGTGAAGGCATGTGAGTCCCAACTATATATAGGATTATTTTTCAATCAGTTCCCACTATTTTTCATCTCAATGTATCCATGTCATATTTAGCACCTTCTCAAACATCTCTCTAAGGAGCTTCTTCATCCTGCCTCATAGCTAGCCATGCTAACAACATTGTACTCAAAGTTGGTTATGCTTAAAGCTATAGACTTCTCATCCAAAACATTATGATAGATATCATACTAGGGTAGCACCCAAATGTGCTTAAATTATCAACAAAGATCCCAAACAAAATCAGTACACCCATGTAGTCACATATCATAGGAAGAATGTCTCATACCCAAAATAGATCATCGCAAGAAAATATCTCTAAATGAGGTTGGTGGTAACTCAATGTGCATGAAGTGGCTCAATCATGCATTGACCAAGAATATACATGTGGGTGTTCACGTGGAACATCAATGCTTCAATCAACTATTGGAAGCCAAGTTAGGTTCAACAAGATATTTTCATAACTTCTTGAAATTTGATTGGAGTGTCTAAGGATTCACATTTCCAATTTCTTTAATAGCTTCAACTAGATATATATATATATATATATATATATATATATTATTTTCCTTACTTCAAGACGTAATGCATCATGCCATGATTCTTCATTTCATACCTTAGATGTCATCTCCCTCTTACGTTGATCATCGAAGACTCATTTCCAATTAGGAATATAACATTAATATATAAAACCCACGGGGGCTTCACTCAATGTACCATTGATGTATCACATGCGTTCATGGAATACTAAAAGACACCCCTAATTTGACTACATATTGGAAAACACCACTAAAAATTACATTATTTAACCCCTTAACAATACAAACCCAATACACCTTCTCAACTTAAAAACCCCCACTTTCACTAGATATTATAGGTATCCATTTTTTCAGTAACATTTTTTATACCCCTTTATATGTTTTCATTAAATTTGAGATCCATTTTTTATACCTGGAAATATAAAGACCCTTTATCCCCTATATATCCCCCAATATATTATGTCATTTCTTCCTAAATATATATCCCCCAATATCAATCCATGTGATATAGTATTTCTCCCCTAGTGAAGCCCCTATGATAAAACCAAAATCAAAGCCATACCTGGTACCACTTTTGAAGTAGAGGTTCAGATCGACAAATAATTTTGGCTTCATGAGACAACTATCAATGTGGACATATCAGGATTGGGGTGCTTGCTTTATACACATTTTATTTCTACAAACATAACACTTGACCAAGGAAATATGTTTAACCTTACACAAATCAATATTGTGCAATCAAATCAACTAAACGAGCTTATCAAATTTTAGATTCCAAATCAAAACTAATATCAAACTCATCGAAATCACTTAAAAAATTTCTTTGGAGCAGGTGACTGGTAGAGCTCATATCCAAATTTCAGGTTACAACACCTTTTTATTTACCAAGCATTATCCAATCAAAAATTTTCAATCCATACTCATGGTTATAGCATGAATCAATTCTGCTACTAAATATGAATGAATAAATCAAGGACAAGTCATATAAGTTTAATTCATACAAGTTTCATCCATTCATGGTGATATGTTGAATATTGAACATAATTTTTTATACTTCATTCAATGTGTCAAAGATAATGATGTCAACATAGAATATCTATTGAATACAAATATAAGTGAAAAATCATTAGCCATCAAATCAAATCATTAGTCATCAAGTCAAAACTAAACTTTTCTATCATAGTGAAATCTATAGCCCAAAACATATCTCAACATCAAGTCAAACTTATAAATATTCATCAAGCATCATTTCAAAAATCCAAACACTACTCATCTATATCAATTAGTCAAATCTAGTCAAACCCTTGCAATTGTTTTCAAATAATATCATACACAAGCCTCAATGGTTAAATCATAATAAAATATTGATATATATATTATGATCCCCTACAAACACAAGTTTAGTGAACACATTTACATTTTCTATGGTAATTCAAATATTAAAACTTCCCTTTTCATTGAAATTTTAATTGTCAGCTCCATGTCTGTAGGACTATCATCCTTCAGGTGAATTTCTAATTTCATGCACAAAGATTCACTTTTGTGTCATATAGGCATAAACATGCCCACATGCCTTCTTCCATGTGGTTGAGAGGCTACAATCATATCATTAGGATTCCTTCCATGAAGTTGAGGCTTAGAGTAAGGATAACACTTTCTCCTTAGACGAGAACTTTACTACATGCCAAAAAGATTATGTTTTTTTTCTATTCATATCCATAAATCTTACTTCAACTATAAAGAATATTTTATAGATATAATGCAAATTATAATATGTATAGAGATTTTATGGAGAGATTCTCCTTGTGAATGAGTAACCCCTTCATCCATTATTATTCACGTCATCAATCTATCTATCATAATACTATCATGCATTAGAGTAATTTAGATCATGGAATTAAACTATATCATGTTATAAAACATTTATCCATCATGGTCATAAAATGTCAACATCAGCTACGTCATCATCATATATGAACATGGCATTAAACCTGCATCAAAAGTTAGACTCTTATGATTAGGGAAGCATACAGGTGTAACATCATACTTCAAGGATCATGAACACATTAGTACTTTCATCAAGTTAGGTCACTCAATTTTACCACATGTTATAATTACTAAGCTCATGAAAACCTAAACACGGTAAAAGAAAATATCATGAGTATCAATCTCATTGTTACACTTCTATCATCATGGTTACCATGCTTATCACATCCATTAATAATCGAATCAAACTACCATGTGAAACAAATAGTGAGCTATACCTCTTATTAAATCCATCATGTCTAGAATGTGAGATGCTTTGCCAAATTTCAAGTATATGAATATATCAAAAATCAGTGCTTCTAAGTAGCTTTATCTTGACTTAATAGAATCTAAGATACTTGTCCAATAACAAGTGCACATCTCATTATAAGTACCATGAATCAAAATTTCATATGCATATATGAGCCATTTTTGAATGTGATATACTCATAATATCTTAGGTCTTACCTTGTCATCCAATATTGCAGTTGAGACATAACATTAAAACAGTACACCATACATACCTTGTAGTATTCAAATACTTGTGCACCTTCTTATTTGACATTGGCAGCGGCAGCAATTTTGCAACTTCTTTTTTATGGACAGCTATAGCTCTTCTCTTGCTGCATTAGACATCTTGTCATACATCTCAAATGATCCTAAAGAAGGATCAACTTATCATATCTCATCAAAAAGTTAGAGGTATCCAAATACTCACAAATACATGCAAAAAGTATAAGTAATAATCAAAACAATAATTAGATCAATAAGTCTAGACAAAAGTAAAGACATAAAGGAGCACCATAAATAAAAAAATACCTATATTCCATGAGAGGTGATTATTTCTTTCTTGAACTAGCTTTCAAGAGCTGTCATTATCCATTGTCTTTTAATATTTCCACCAATTTTATCAACTACTAGGCCTAAGAGAGACTATCCTATTTAGGGCTTCATCAAATCCGTCACAAGTGCATGTCCATATTCACATTGACCATGATATGGTTTCTATATTTCATGTCTCAAATAGTTACCATAATCTAAGGCTTCTCTCAAACCCTAACCTCATAATATCCATCAAACCCTACTACACAAATTTCAAAGGGTTTCCTTCAAACCCTAGAATTCTTTTAGGTCTCCTCCATCTTCTCATGCTTCCATCAAAGGTGTCTTCATAGGGTGATCTTAAATGACATTTATTCAGCCCAAATATGATACAGCATTAACTTTTCTTAGGGCTATATTGTTCTTTGATTTGATAATTGCATTTCTTCATTTACACATTAAATTCACCCCACAATATCATAACATTATTCATATTTACATCATTATTCAACAACATATGAAACTATGTAGAAATAAAAATATCATAATCATTAATGCATTGGAACATAAAGGAACAATAGAAGAAAATCATTTACACATAGAGACACTAGGATTGATTGGAGGCCAGGGAAAACCCACTATGGGGAAAACCCTTTCAAATTCTTCATCTTATTATATTGTCATTGAACGATTCAACCAAAGAGAGTACAATGATCCATATCTTCATCGATGCAACTATCTAGTAAAAATCACCTAAAAAATATCCATGAGATCAACCTAGCCATGATCATACTCAAAACCCTGATTTAGAAGCCTATAATGAACTGTCATTGTTAATGGTAAACTATCAAACACTGTGGTTAATAAGCGAAAACTTTGGTCAATGTAAAAACACAATTTTAGGTCCTAGTTGCAGGGAATAAGTGGGCATATGAGTGATTGGGAGATTTTAGTCGCTCCTTCGAACCTGCAAGACAACAATCAGTTGAACTTATCCTTTAGAAAGCCTGTGATTGGGAGACAAAACACTATAAAAAGACGTGTGAGCTTTGGACCTTGCAATTTTACCTTCGAACAAACCCATTTCTCTGTGAACCTACCTCAGACCCATGTGAGCCAAAAACAAGAAATAGAATAGAATAATGACCCATAATGATGTCCAAATGAGGTGGAGATCACTTATATTTATAGCCTTCCAAGGGTGTCCAATTTGCTTCACGGCCAACCTGATTAAATTTGCACATATGGACTCATAATTAAAAAATATACTTTCCCTTTTCTAAATTTGATAGTCTCTAGGTCGATTTTGGTCTTCTAGAGTAGCGAAATTTAATAAAATTATCATATACATAAAATGAGTTGTCCAAAGTGGAATTTGGCTATATTTTCCAATTTTAACAATCATTGGGTATGAGCTTGTGTGTTTGACATAAACGATATGTCTACATCGACACATCTTAATGTGTTTCTATAGGGATCTTACAATATGTTGTTGGGTATGGATTCTTTTTACATTCATATGACTAAGGTGGATTTCTATGATAAGACTATTGAGTTAATGGATAATGATGGAGAGAAGAGAGTATTTTAGGGTAAGAAGAAGCTTACATTAGTGAGGATGGTTACAACTATGTAGGAAAAGAGTAGCAGCAAGAAAGGATGTGTATTGTTTGCAATTCATCTTTCTGGTGACAAAGGTAATGATGTTGATGACGTGGAAGCATTGAAGAGGTATCCAGTTTTGCATTAGTTTCAAGATGTATTCCTAGTAGAGATTTCAAAGTTACCTCCTCACAGGGAAGTGGAATTTTCTAGTGAGTTGATTTCTTGAGAAGCACCAACATCAAAGGCAATGTATAGGATGAGGACTCTCAAATTAGTTGAACTGAAGTTGCAGTTAAAGGAAATTCTTCACAAGGGATACATTAGGCCAAGTGTCTCCTTGGGGTGCACAAGTATTGTTCATGAAGAAGAAGGATGGTACTCTCAGGTTGTGTATTCATTACAAAAAATTGAACAAGGAATCGATTAAGAATAGTTACCATTTGCAACAGATTCATGAATTTCTTAATTAGTTGAAGGGAGCATTAGTTTTCTCGAATATTGAATTTAGATCAGGATATCATCAGGTACGAATCAAATGAGAGTACATCGAAAAGACTTTTTTCCATACTAGGTATGGGAATTATGAGTTTGTTGTGGTTCCTTTTGGTTTGACTAATGCTCCATCTACTTTCATGTGTTTTATGAATAGTGTGTAGAATCCTTATTTGGACAAGTTTATGATTATATTCATTGATGACATATTGATATAGTCTAAGAATGAGGAAGAGAATGGAGAAAATTTAGCAGGAATGTTAATATTGTTGAGAGGGTATCACTTGTATCCCAAACTTAGGAAGTGAAGTTTCTTTCAGACATAAGTTCATTACTTTGGGCGTGCGGCTTCTAAGGAAGGTATAGAAGTGGAATCAGGAAATATCAGAGCTATCATGGAGTGGGAAGGTCCCAGCAACTTGGGTTAGGTCAAATCACTTGTGTAGTTATTAGCCTATTATAGGTGGTTCATCAGGAAATTCTCATCGGTTTCCCATCTTATTACATATTTGCAAAGGAAAGGAAAGAAATGTGAATGGATAGAGGAATGTGTCACTATTTTTGAATAGTAGTAGTAGTTTCTAACAAATTATCTAGATCTAAAGATTTCATATCCAGGTAAAGAGTTTGTGGTATGTACAGATGCTTGCAAGAGAGTCTTGATGGAAGAAGGACATGTAATATGCTATGAATCAAGGAAATTTGATTATCATGCGCAAAACTATGTGACACACGATCTTGAGTTGGTAGCTATCATCCATGCATTGAGGATGTGGAGACACTATATTATTGAAAGGAGGTTCATTTTGATGAGTGATCATAGTGGGTTGAGGTACTTGTTTTACCAACCTAATCTGAATGCCAAACAAGATAGGTGGTTGACTATGCTTAAATAGTTTGACTTCGGGATCAAGTACATTAACGGTAAGTATAAGGGTTGTAGACGATCTTAGCAGAAGAGTAAAAGTAAATCAAATTTCATCTGAGTTCATATGGGATAGATTTAAAGGATTGGATCTTGCAGGCAAGATAGTAGGATGACAGAAATGAAGAGCTTAAGCACAAGTTACAACAACAGGGTATAAGTGAACAGTATGTGGATTATCATCTCATGACAAATGGTTTGGTCAGACTCAAGGATAGGATCTATGTGCTAGACAACAAGGAGCTGAAGAAGCTTATCTTGATATAATTTCATGTTAAGTCGTATTCAAGTCACCCAGAATATCAAAAGACATTGATATCAGTGAATAATTCTTACCATTGGCTGAACTTGAAGAAACAGGTGGCGAAGTTTATTGCAATATGTTTAGATTTTAAATTGGTGAAGGCATAATGTAAGCATCCATGTCATTTATTGCATCTGTTTTTTATTCGAGAGTGGAAATGGGAGGTTATTTCCATGGATTTCATCACAGGTTTTTCGAGGACATATAGACAACATGATTCTGTTATGGTTGTGGCTGACAAGTTGAAAAAGGTAGTGCACTTCATTCCATTGAAGTCTACTAATTCAGCTGATGAGGTATCTCAGGTATTCATCACAGAGATAGTGAGGTTACATGGTATTCCTAGGAAGATTCTATTAGACAAGGATTGCAAGTTCGCTTCTAGATTTTGGATGGAGTTGTTTGTAGGTTTGGGTACAAAGTTTGCCTTTAGTACAATTTATCATCTATAGAAATATGGATAGAAAGTGAGGGTCAACAAGATTCTTGAGGACATGTTGGGAATGTATGTTATGCATCAACATCGAAAGTGGGAAGAGTATCTCCCACTCGTAGAGTTCTATTACAACAATGGATATGGGGAGTCCCTAAGGATGATTGTATTTAAGGCACTTTATGGGCAGAGTTGTAATACTCCATTAGTTAGAGTGTTCTAGTGAACATGTATTAATTGGACCAGACATGTTAGGAGAGATGGAACAAGAAATGTACATTATCAAGAAGAATCTAAAGGCATCACAAGTTAGGAAGAAGAGTTATAAAGATCAACATAGGGTATTTAGGGAGTCTTAGGTTGGATAACATGTGTAGTTGTGCATCAAGAATAAGAAGAGCTCCTCTAGGATTAGATCATGTGCTAAGTTGGCACCTCGGTATTGCAGCCCTTTCGAGATCCTTTAGAGGATTGGACAAGTGACATACTAACTTGCACTGCCTCCAATAATGAAATTGCATGATGGTTTCCATGTGTCATTCCTTAAGAAGTAAGTGAAAGATGTTGATCATGTGATTGACTGGTCCGTATTGCAGGTGGAACCAGAAGGAGAAATATACCCAGAACCTTAGTGCATTTTGTAGTTAAAGATGCTCATGCTTTGGAGTCAAGCAATCGAGCAAGTCAAAATGCAGTGGAAGAAATTTGGGACCGATGAGGCAACATGGGAGATGGATGATTAGATGCAGGTTATGTATCCTTCATTATTTGCTAGTTCAGGCAAAATAGTTTTTGTATATGTATATATATTTATGGATGAATTTTATTGTGAATACTGAAATGAGTGGTGTTATAAATCTCTAATAAGTGGTATGGTTGTCATGTTGTCATGTTTGTTATGTTGGTTCTTCTTTTCAACAGGATGTTCATTATAAATACTGCATTGAGCTAAGTTATAGAGCTCCATGGGCAGTTTGTTTTGGTTTTCAATGGTCATGCTAGTCAGAGGTGGCATAATACATCGAGGATGGTGTTTCCCTATGGGGGAGTGGTCTATAATAGCCTCGAGTTAAATTGTCATGTAATAAAGTTAATAAAGGAAAATAAGACCAATGTCATGGGACACATATTTGAAGTTGAATGTTGGGGAAAATATAGTTATGGCGATTGCTTATGATTAATTTATGGCTAAGGAAATTGGAAAATTCATTAGCAAAGAAAAGTGACATTAATTGGAACTTATATATGAAAATAGTGGAAAACAGGAGAAAAGGAAGGTGATAGGTCACATAATTACATGTGCAAAAAAATCAAGGAAAAACAGAGGAAAATGAAGAAAATAGAGGCATCAATGATAAAAAGGATTTGGAGGATCAATTTACAACCTTTTTGTTAGTCTTAGCTTGGATATCTCTTATATTCTCTCTTTCTCTCATACTATTGCACAATTAGAAAATTCTTGGAGCATACTTGGAGTAGTCTAGCATACATGGATTTGGAGAAAAAAAGGAAATGGAAAGTGAGAAAATGCAAGGGAATAGGTGGATCAATAGCTAAAGTTTGATTACTTTGTTGGTAAGAGGTTGTATGTGTGGTTTCCTTGTTGATTTATGGATGCATGGTAAATACATGTGATTATTTGGTTATGATGTATCATTGGCATTGAGGATTGCTTGGATTAGTAATGGTTTTACCCTTGCCTTTCCATTTCCTAGATAGCCATGATGTTGTGGGATTTTCCACATGTTGTTTTTCTAGATGGTGCTCATAATTCCTTATGGCTATGGGTTGGAAAAAATTCCCTTGCAACCTTCGGACAACTTTTTTTGAGTTACTAGTCTTGGAGCCTAGGTTAAAAAAATGCTTTGGGGCCCTTGGTGGTTTGAGTTACTAGTCTTGAAGTTAGGCTCGATAAACACTCTCGAGCCTTAGAAGGATGCGGGTTGTGTTACTAGTTCTTGGACAGTTGGGTAGGGACCAATCTAGTTTGTATTAGTGATGTCCAATTGTGAAGTGGAATCATTGGTTGAGGGTTGAGGTGGTTTTTCCTTTGGAATATTTGGTTTGGTTTTGTTTTGTTTATTCCATGAGGTCGCACATTCATTCTTGGAATATGGCACAAGGATGCTTGGCTGAAAGAGAGATTTGGTTAAGCCCAATCTATGGTCAAGTGGTGTGTGGAAGTCGATGACGTTGTTGGCCTCTGCATATGCTAATAACAGCTATTTTCCTATTTTATTTTATGAGTACTTGTACTTGATATTATGTGGCTTTTATGGTTTTTCTATAATGGTGTATATGTTGTTCATTTGTTGGTTATATGTTGTTTATATGATGTGTATTGGCTATGGCTCTTGATGTGTTATGATTTTTTTATGAATGGTTAATGAATGCATGAGCTAAGATATGTTATTGCAACTATTATGAGAGGGCATTAGACCTTCTTGGTTATTCTCAGATAAGTATCAGACCCCTATGTTTAGATATGCATTCATGACTTGTAGATTATATGTTCACCATATTTTTTACGAAAAACATTGTCATGGTTAGGCTTGGATAGGTTAATTCTTTCATTAAGCTTTGCATGAATGGATTTTTCTTGATGTTAATTATCATTCTAGAAAGTCTCACTGAGTTCTGGGCAATGAGCGTCTATAGGCTGACATGGAATTTAGGCTCAAAATCTAAGAACACATCCTCTGAACTAAAGAAATTGGGTTTCAACTGCATGGATGTAGTGTTGGACATCTAGTTGGAGGGTCCCAAACACATGGAGGCCTTGTTGTGGGTGTGGTTGTGGGGCTAGTGTTGAAAAATAGAGGTTTGGCTCAAGGTTTGCCCATGTGGGGTGGTTGGGTAGACTTTGAGTGGATTCTAGTCCTTGTAGGATGTGTTGATTAGTCAGCTTGTCATCATTATTCAACCCCACTTCCTTAATTATATCTAGGAGGTTAGTTCATGTCATTGTAGCTCTTCTTATCATGTTTTCCCTAGCAGGCTGGTGAAACTGGTTAAATGTGGGAGGGGTGGTTGTAATGTGCTCTTACTGTGGATCTTGTTCATGATTCAATAAGTTATTTAATGATTGATGAATGTACGGGCTAACAAGTATTGTTGCAGTTAGATTGAGAGTGAATATATCATTCTTAATAATTCTTAGATGAAGTTCATAAGTTTATGATTAGACATGCATTCATGACATGTAGCTTTTATGTTTATCATATGTCTGATGAAACGTCTATCATCTATTAGGAATGTTCTGGTCAATATCTATCCCTGATATAAGTGTCTATACTTTTCATCATCTTATATATGATTCTTGAAAGATTTGGGTACTTCAAGGGAGTGGCCTAAAGGGTACCCCTAAAAAAGTGGCACAGATATTGCAACCAATGGCACAAAATAGGGAAATCATAGTCATAACTACATGTTAGAAGCCTTATAGGTGAGGTTGTAGCCTCATAACCACATGCACAATGTGTTATGGGTGAGAATAGGGTGTCAATCTTGTGAAAAGGAGTTCCATCTCAAGAATTGATCACCACTAGTGGTTGTCAGGCTATTGAGTGATCTCATGTCCATGAGGGGTGGTAGTATGTGTTCCAATTCATAGGCCGCACTTCCATAACTAGAATTTGGAGGTCGAGTCATGTCATAATATAACTCAACTCTTGTTTACCCTTTAGAGCTTTTCAAACATGGTAAATGTGGGAGGATCTTGTTACAAGGTGATATTAGAGAAGTTCTATTCCCTGCAACCTTTCCTCTGATATCAATGTTACAGATTGGTATCAAAGTGAAGTTGCATCACTGAACCTCATGGTAAATGTGATTTTTATGTATGTATTTTAGTTGTCTATATGTTTATCATGCATGCATGTTAGTTATCTATTATTATGGTTACGATATCCATGTATGAGCTAGTATGCTTGTGATGTTGTGTCATGCTAATCTAGATTGGCCTATGCAGATGCAATATCGTCCCCGATGACACATTGATGTATTATTTTGATTATTTTTTTACCTAGATAACAATGGCATATTGTAAGAAATATAAGAGTAGAGACGAAGAGAAAAATGGCAGATTATAGTTCACATGAATCCCCTTACAGGCCTAATATTAAATCAACATAATGGAAAAGGTCAGTTGAGTAGTAAGGAGAAGAGTATTCTCTTGATCTAGTAGATACACTTAGGATTTTGAGGGAAGAGATTCAAGGTTGAAAGGAAGATAATAAAGGGTTTATCGAGGCACAAAAAATACTTGCAAGGCCTCAGGAAAAGTGAGGAGAGGTCAATGTAGTGTTTTTTTAAATCCTTTCATCTTTGCAGAGGCAGGGACAGATGGTGATTAATCATGTAGATAGGAAGGAGGAGAAGAAAAATGGGGAATATGGTAGAAAGTATAAGAGAAGACACATGATTGATAGAACTGATATAGTCAGAGGTGGAAGATCTTTGGATACACTAGACAAGATGGGTAGCACTTATGGATTTTATTCTAGCTCTGGTTCCAAGAGACATCATGACCATAAAATTTATCATCTCTATAGGAGGAATGAGAAGGGCTACTTGACAAAATAGTTCCATAAATCCAAGCCTCTTACATTTGATGGAGAGATGAAGAAATCAGATGATGCAGAAGCATGGCTTCTTGGGATGAAGACATTTTTGAGATTGCATGATTACTTGGAGAACAACAAATCCAAGGTATTTACCTTCAGTCACAAAGGAATATTAGATATCTAGTGGTAAGATGTTCTGCATTTCAAACGTGTTAGAGAAGAGAAGATGATTTGGGATGAGTTTGAGAGACTCTTCAGGAAGAAGTACTTACCTGAAATATACTATGATGAAAGGGCCAAGGAATTCTATGAGCTGAAGATGGGTTTTGTGACAGATGATGACTATACTAGAAAATTATTGGAGTTGTTTAGGTATGTACCTTATCTTAAAGACATGAAAGAGAATATTCAAAGTTTAATTGGTGGGTTTCCAGTAGCATTAAAAGAACAGATTGAGTTTGATGAGTCTAGGTCACTGGAAGAATCTATAAAAAAGTTGAAGCACCATTATGAGAAATCAAAGAACAACCCTGAGTTCAATTAGGATTGAAAAGGTAACAAAAAGACTAAAGGAAAATGGACTGAGAAGTGAGGAAGGCCTCAAGATGTAAGTGACAAGCAAAATGTGGCACCTTACAAGAAGTTCAATACAGTTGATAGAGGACATGGGTCTCAACTTGGGGAGTAGAATAAGGGTGGTGATAAAAAGCCTTTTAGGTGCTGGAGTTATGGTGGAGAGAATCGTAGGAGAGAGTACCCATCGCGCCAAGTTGGAAGGCCTCATATTTATAGTGCTCATGACGTACAAATAGTTGGAGATGTTGGTTAGAGTATCCCTTGCATTTATGAAGCAGTGGATAGTTGGAAGGAAAACCATCACACATCCATTATATAGATGGAAGGTAATTGTTGTGATCAAGTTGTTTCTATTTTGATTGATCTTGGATCAAATTATAGTTATATTAGTCCTGACCTGGTGGATAAGTATTGCTTGAATAAATAAGTGCATGCAGAATCTTGGTTCATGTAGTTAGCTACATGGACCAAGGGAAGATTTCATCATTGGGTTAGATCTTGTGCATTTTAGTTGAATGGTATGCATCCATTAACACATCTAAATATGCTCCCTTTGGGTTCATATAGTATGTTTTAGGGCATGGATTGGTTGTTCTTTCACAGGACTAAAGTGGACTGCTATGACAAGGCTATTTAGTGCCTAGATGATGATGGGGAAATGATAATATTGTAGGGAAAAAAGAAGCCTAAATTAGTGAGAATGGTTACTACTATGCAAGAAAAGCATAGTTTCATGAAAGGGTGTTTTTTGTTTGCAAGACAAGTTTCTAGTGATAAAGGGAAGGATGTTGAGGATGAGTATGTCTTGATGACGTCTCTTGTCTTGCAAGAGTTTCAGGATGTGTTTCCTAAATATATTTTTGATTTTCCTCCTCATAAGGAAGTGGATTTTACTATTAAATTTATATCAGGAGGAACACCAACATCTATGAAACTGTACAGGATGAGCACCCCAGAGTTCATGGAGTTTAACTTACATCTTAAAGAAATTATTGATAAGGGATACATAAGGCCAAGTGTGGTGCCCTGGGGTGCACCAATATTGTTGGTAAGGAAGAATTATGGTACTCTCATATTATGCATTGATTATAGGTAGATGAACAATATAATGATAAAGAACAAGTATCTGTTATTGCAGATTTATGATTTATTTGATTGGTCGAAGGGAGAAACAATATTTTTGAAGATTTATCTGAGATCAAGATATCATCAAGTGCACATCAAAGAAGAAGACATCTACAAGGCTACATTTTGTATGAGGTATGGAAATTATGAGTTTGTGGTGGGTCCTTTTGGTCTTACTAATTCTCCATACACCTTCGTGTGTTCGATGAATATTGTGTTGTGCCCTTACCTAGAAAATTTTGTGATAGTCATTCTTGATGATACATTGATATACTCCGAGAATGAGGAAGAGCATGCGGTGCACCTAGAGGCAGTGTTGAGATTATTGAGATAGCATCCATTGTATGCCAAGCTCAGTAAGTGCAATTTATTTTAGAATCAAATTCACTACTTGGGACATGTTGTTTCCAACGAAGGGATGAGAGTGGACCTCGAAAATATTAAAGTTATCATGGAGTGGCCATATCCTATGAATGTGGATGAGGTTAGATAATTCATGGGACTAGCACATTATTACATGTATTTTTTATAGAACTTCTTGAAAATTGGCTATCCTATTACGTCTTTCCAGATGAAATGAAATAAGCTTGAATGGAATGAGGAGTATGGATCTAGTTTTTAGAAGTTGAAGCATTTACTTACAAATTCTCTGGTTTCTAAGATTGCAAATCTTGCTAAGGAGTTTCTAGTTTGTATAGATGCATGTAAGGGTAGGTGGTTTTATATGAATCAAGGAATATGAATAAGCATGAGAGGAATTATGTGACTCATGATCTTGAGTTGGCAATGACCATTCATGAATTAAGGATGTGGAGACATTATCTACTTGGTAGGAGGCTTGTTTTGATGAGTGATCATAGTGTGATGTAGTACCTATTTGACAAACCTAATATAAATGATACAAAAGCTAGATGGCTGGCTACCATCATTCAGTTTGATTTTTAAATTAGGTGCATTAAGGGAAAGGAGAAAAAAGTTGTGGACTCACTTAGTAAGAGAGTGTGGATGAATCATATTTTAGGTTTGAGCTCTTACCTGACATATTTACAAGAGCAGATCTTGCATGTAAGGAAACCTGATGAGAAGTATCGGTAGTTGAAGTAGAGATTGTAACAATAAGGTGAAGGTGATAGCGATGAGTATCACCTCACAAAAAATGGATTGGTGAGATTCAATAATGCAATCTATTTTCCAGATAACACCAAGATGAGGAATCTTATATTGAGGGAGTTTCATGACAAATTGTATTTAGGCCACCCATGATACCAAAAGATTTTTACAAATGTTAAGAAGTTATATCATTGACTGAATTTGAAGAAAGAGATGGATGAGTTTATTGCAACATGTTTAGAGTGTCAACTAGCGAAAGTAGACTGTAAGCATCCACCTAGTCTATTGCAGCCTATTCGGATTCTAGAATGAAAATTGGAAGCAATGTCCATGAACTTCACTACATGTTTTTCAAGCACATCGACACAACATGATTCCATCATGGTTGTGGTTAATAGTGAATTTGAATGGTTTTCCCAAGAAGACCATATCAAATAGAGATTGTAACACCCTCCTCCACATTTACCCAAGTCAACTAGTCTGTCGAGGTAAACATGTGACAAGAGGCTACTATGATGTGATTCAAATCCCAATGTATAATAAAGGAAGTGGAACTCACAAAACAAAACCATTATGACCTTCCACACATCCTATATGTTGAAAATAGCAACAAGAAATGCTAAATATAGAAGTGATAAAAATAATATTGCTATAAATAGCATTTTGGGATACATTCCAATTTTAGTTAGTCCCTGAACTAAAATTGAGAATTAAAATTCGAATTTGATCTTAGCAACTATTTGAAAAATAATTAATTAATTCATTTTGAGTTAATTAGTTGGAGGAAATCAAACATGAAGTCTATGTGAAGACATGCAACAATTTTCCCTTTGATAGAGGAAGTTATCCCTTATTTAAGGAGATCAGGATGAGTTGTGCTTTGAGTTATAATTAGTTAGCTCAGTTAAATGAGTTAAGTCTAGTTAGATTAGTTCCAATAGTTTGTGGAACTAATTGTGAGTTCAATTAGTTAATGCATGCATGCATGTAACTACTGTACTTCAGATAACTAAATATTCTCTCATAAATAACTCATGCATGTCAATTCAGTCGGAGACTGAGTTGAGATCAGAGGATGGGACATTGTACTATCAGTTGCAAGAATATTCCACTAAGGATATCTCTTGCATGTAGAAGGAATTCATTCCTTGAGGATTGACAGTTATTTCTGAGTTTGGTGAGTTATGTGAGAGGTGAATTCACACAGGTGGCAGCCAGAGGACCCAAGATAAATTGCGAAAGGAAATAGGAGGCTTGGAGGACTAAGGGAAGGTATATGTTGTGTCTATTCAGTCTATGAGAAGCATTGAGGGATTGTACTGAGAGCTGGATAGCTTGTGAGCTAAAGCTTTGTGTAATCCATAGATATTTCCACTTGTATGATAATATAGAGATCAGTGTTTTTAGTAGAGGCTTTTCCCAAAGTATTCTTTTGTGTTCATGTGTGATTGATTTCTCATTCTCTATTATATGTGTTCTATTTGATCTTGCTCAAAATCGATTAAGCTTTTGCAAGTTTGTGTGTAGAAGTAGATTAAGTATTTTTCTTTAGTATATTGCATTATCAGGTTATCTACAGTGAGAAATTCTACATGGTATCAGAGAAAAGGTGATCAAAGTGAAGAACAATATACAAAGAAGGGAGAAGTTTCAAGTTTGAAGTCCCTGATTATAGAAATCAAATTCTTATCACATCTCAAATTTCACCAATGGCGTTCAATGGTTTGAGACTCGAGTATGCCCTACACAGCAGCTTGAATTATATAGACTAGAAGGATCACATGAAAGTGGTATTAGAGGACAACAGTTTGAAAGAATTCATTGATAAAGAAGTCCCGAAGCCAGTAGCTGCTAATGCCCAAGATTTGGCGGAATGGAAGAAATGTGTGGCTAGAGCGAGGAGAATCCTTCTGGAGGGAGTTCGAGACCACATTGCCTTGAGTCTCCATGGGAAGCAGACACCATTTTAAATGTGGAAAACATTGAAGGATCTATATTAGAACAGCAGTGATTAGACGAAGCTGGCGCTGAAAGAGAAGCTTTAGAAAATCAAGTGTGAAGCGGGCGACACGATCTCTACATATTTTAACAAGCTCATCACCTACAGGGATGAGATTGGAAGTGTAGGAATCACGACAGCCAATGATTAAATGGTGATTCTTTCTCTCCTTGGCCTTCCTAAGAGCTGGCATAGCTACCAAGACTCAGTAAATGGAAGAGAGAAACTACCAAATTTGGAATTAATTTGGTCGAATCTGATGTAGGAGGAGATAAGGAGAAGCACCAGAGAAGGATCTTCATCAAAGCAAGATGATGAAGAAAATCTAGCCTTAGCGACTAAGGCTAGGAAAGAGAAGCATAAGTCTTCCCATTCCAAGTTGAGTTCTTCTCATGGTGAGAAGAAGATTGACAAAGTAAAAGTGTGATGCTTTCATTTTCATGAGGTGGGCCATTATGCTACCAATTGTCCACAGAAGAAATCCAAGAAATGATCCTCGAAAGGATCTTATGGTGGGGCATTGGCCTCATAGTTCCAATTGGATTTCGCTCTCATCGCATGCGTGGTTTCATCGATGGTGGGTTGTGTTTGGTACCTGGATAGTGGAGCCTCATTCCACATGACCAGTGATAAGAGCCTATTCAGTACCTTGGAGGAGAAGGACCTCCAAATACGCATAGAGATGGGCGATGATGGAAAGTATCATGTTTTAGTTGAAGGTACGATTGTGTTTCAGAGGGAGCATGGAGCTCCTCTCACCCTGACTAATGCAAAGTATGCGTCTGGTATGAAGAATAACCTTGTGTCTATCATTATGCTGGAAGACAAAGGCTATGATGTAGTCTTTAGTAAAGGAAAGGCATGCCTGAGGCATATCAGCACTAGACAAACCAAGAGGATTAGGATTTGAGTAAATAATCTCTAGAAGTTGGAGGTAGAAGACTGTGTTGCATTGAGTTCTAAAGTAGAGTTGGTGCAAAGCCAAGATATTGGTAAGCTATCAGATAGAAGATTAGGCCACTTGCACCATGGGGCCTCGAAAATCATGCAACAGATTTCTACCTGACTTCCCAAGGGTAAATTGGAGCAAGTGGATACATGCAAAGGTTGTAACTTGGGTAAGTATGCAAAATCCTCCATTCAGGATCAAAAAGTCAAGCTAGAGAAATCCTAGAGCGAGTTCATATAGATGTGTGTGGACCATTCTCGATAGCCTCCACCGCTAAAAAAGGTACTATGCTATGTTTATTGATTATTTTTCTCGTATATGTTGGATCTAGTTCATGCAAAAGAAGAATCAAACCTTCTCAAGGTTTTGTGAGTTCAAAGCCTTGGTTGAGAAAGAATCTAGAAATAAAATAAGGGCCTTGCGAAGCAACAATGGTGGAGAGTATGTCTCCCAATAGTTTAGGGACTTCTGTGTAGCAGAAGGAATTAAACGGGAGTTGACGTCACCCCATAACCCACAAGGGAATGCGGTGGCCAAAAGGAATAACAAATCAATTGTGGGAGTAGCTCAGGGGATGCTACATGACTAAAGCCTACCACTTCATTTGTGGGCTGAGGCATGAAATACAACAATATACTTGTATAATAGAAGCCCGCATCATATACTGGGGATGAAGACACCAGTGGAGGCCTTTTGTGGGAAGAGACCAGATGTGAGTCACTTCAGGATCTTTGGATCATCGATTTCTTTCCATGTGACCAAATATGCCCAGAAGAAGCTAGTGCCAACAACTGAGTTGGGGATACTTGTGGAGTACACTGATAAACTACACAACTATCGAGTTTTCTTGCCTACTAGTCAGAGGGCAGTGGTATGCAAAGATCTAAAGTTTGATGAGCAGAAGGCCATGCGAGTTTCCCTTGAGAGGGAGCTCAAGTTGCATGCAGATGAGGAACTTTTGGTTCCTAAGGAGGAGGAGCCTTAGACTAATGTGGAGTAGGCACATGCAAAGGATACAAGAGTGGATACATCCACTCATGCAGAGTCTTCCAGAGATGGGCAGAAATTCTCAACAGAAGCTAATAGATTGGTGATGGATGCAAGAGAGAATGTGGGACAGTCATCCTCTCAGTGCAGACAGAGGAGATCACCTAAGCGGTACACTGCTTACATGGCCCTGGTTGGGGAGTGTGTAGAGACCGAACCATCTTTCTTTGAGGAAGCAGTGCAATAGCTAGTCTAGGTTGATGCTATGGTGGAGGAGTACAACTCCATAGTTTGGAACAGTGTTTGGGATGTTCTCCCAAAACCAGAGGACAATTCAGTGCTGAGTTCTCGATGGCTTTACAAGGTAAAGCAAGCAGCTGATGGCAGTGTGGAGAAATATAAGGCAAGGTTTTTTGCTCGTGGTTTCTCATAGGTTGAGGGGATTGAATATGATGAGAATTTTTCTCCTATTGCACAGTACTCGTCTATCAAATCAATGTTTGCACTATCAGCTCATATGGGTGGGAAGATCCATCAGATGGATGTGAAGACTGTGTTCCTCAATGGGAATATTGAGGAAGAGGTGTACATGGAGCAGCCAGAAGGATTTCAGACCTTTGATCGTGAGTCACATGTGTGCCGACTCAAGAGAGATTTGTACAGGCTAAAGCAAGAACCTCTTACTTGGTACACCAGGATCGACAACAATTTCACCGAGTTGGGCTTCACAAAGAGTGAAGCAGATGAGAACCTTTACCACATCATGGTAGAAGGTAAGCCATTGATCATTTTTCTTAATGTTGATGATCTGATATTGATAGGTGATTATCAGTTGATAAATTCTTGCAAGGAGGACCTTGCAAGAGAGTTTGAGATGAAAGACATAGGTCTTATGCACTACTTTCTAGGCTTGGAAGTGTGGCAAAAGGATGAGGAAGTGTTTGCATCTCAAGGCAAGTATGCTAATGAGATACTCAGGAGATTCCACATGGAGAAGTGAAAGACCATGTAGACTCTTCTAGTAGGTAATTAGAGGGAGGAGGATGCTACTTCAGGTGAGGTAGTTGCTGCTATAGTTTATTGATAGCTTGTGGGTTCATTGATGTATTTAGTGAACACACGACCAGATTTGTGCTTTGCAGTGAACTAGCTGAGTCAGGCTATAGTTCAGCCTATCAAGATTTTTTGGAAGGTAGCGAAGCATGTGCTGAGATACCTCGGAGGCACATCTCAGTATGGATTATGGTATTTACAGATAGAGGGATTGAAGCTTCAGGGCTTCACAGATGAAGATTGTGCAGGGAGTCCATAAAATCGAAAGAGAACTTTAGGAGGAATTTTCGACCTTGTTTCAGCTGTAATTTCTTGGTATAGTAGGAAACAGGGCTTAGTTGCACTTAGCTCAGCAGAGGCTAAATACATGGCTGCCAGTCAGGCAACATGTGACGCCATTTAGATGAAGAAAGTTCTAGTTGGATTGTTTGGTTAGAGGATGGATCCAACTGTGATCTATTGCGATAATCAAAGTTGTATCAAACTCTCTAAGAATCTAGTAGTTCATGACAAGTCCAAGCACATCGATATCAGGTATCATCATCTTCAAGACTGTGTGGTGAAGAGGATCATGTTGTTGCTCTGTGTTTTGGTTGAGGAGCAGGATGCAAATATTTTGACTAAGGCATTGTCAAAATGCAAATTCGAGTTCCACAGAGACAAGATTGGGGTGACAGATAATGCCTCTCTTGTTAAGAGGGAATGTTGAAAATAACAACAAGAGATGCTAAATATAGAAATGCTAAAAATAACATTGCTATAAATAGCATTTCAGGATACATTCCAATTTTAGTTAGTCCCTGAACTGAAATTGAGAGTTAAAAATCGAATTTGATCTTAGCAATTGTTTGAAAAATAATTAATTAATTCATCCTAAGTTAATTAGTTGGAGAAAATCAAACATGAAGTCTATGTGAAGACATGCAACAGTTTTCCCTTTGATTGAGGAAGTTATCCCTTAATTAAGTAGATCAGGATGAGTTGTACTTTGAGTTGTAATTAGTTAGCTCAGTTAACTGAGTTAAGTCTAGTTAGATTAGTTCCAACAGTTTGTGGAACTGATTGTGAGTTCAGTTAGTTAATGCATGCATGCATGTAACTACTGTACTTCAGATAACCAAATATTCTCTCATAAAT
>APFE030878966.1:47667-71739 GCA_000404065.3 Pinus taeda
GTCTAGATGATAGATACTCAATGTCAGAATTTAACTGAAATTGTGTGTGGTCATATTCTGAAGAGATTTCAAAGTTTTGTAGTGTGTTCAGAATTTGACTATCTTCACTGATTTCAGAAATAGTACATACAGGTTGTATATTCTCCTCATCATCGACCCATTCATTATCTCCTATCTCTGTAATTGTTTTTGCTGGAGGATACAGATTGAATTTCTTTGTCGAATTACCATAAAAAATATACATATCCCCTGATCTACAACTGATAAAAAGCATTGGTTGTGGCTAGCCAAGGTCTTCCTAAAATGAGTGGATTCCCTCCTAGATTACTCTTGAATGTTAAAATCATTTTTATTTCTTCAAGTCAAGTTAATAATTCTCTTTCTGATGTTCCAGATCACTCAGGGTGCAAGAAGAGATCATACTCAAGAAATTACTAAATCAATAATTCTCTTTTATGATCCTCCAGGTCACACTAGGTGCAAGAGGAGAGCATACTTTGAGAAGTCATCAATTTTTACCTTCCTTGAAATTTTATTGTTTTTATATATATATTTTTTTAAGAATTTGGCTACCTAGTTTCACTTCCCCGGCAACGACGCCAAAATGTTTGGTCAATTTAGTGTGTTCTAAATTGCTATATGAATTGTCAATCCGGAAGTCGTAAACTGTTGAAGTGAAGTGCACTATCTATGCAAGATAACCATTTTCTTATTTCTTTGTCGTTTTTAGTTTCTGGTTTGTTTTTGGATTTATCTTCTTGTTGATTTCCTAATTTGAGATGGTGTGTGAGATGGTGATTCTAGTAATCAAGTATGGACAATTGTATTCAATGAATAATTTCGAAACTTCAAAGTGTTCCAAAGGTGTTCAAACTTTACAATGATGAAATCAAGATGTGCCTAGATTCTAATTAACAAAACAGTGAACTATGACTATGGAACCCAGTATCCTTGCTGTTGTTATAAAGAAGAGAAAAGACTGAACTCAAAGCAATTTAAAGACTGAAAGCAAAGTAAACTAATCATATCACATCAACTCATTTTTGACCCCTCACCATTTGACTCGCTCTGGATATAGGAAGTAGTCATACACAAATTGAATGATCTGATATCTAAGCTACATGAAATAAAACTAAGATTAAGCTACACATTCACTCTACAATCCCTTATCATTTGGTAACTGAAGAATGATATGAATAGTCTAATCACTAACTTGCAGCAAAGTAAATGCATCAAAGAAAAACGAAGAAATAAGCAATGTTGGAATTAAAATCAATAAAAGAAATCAGTAGTAGGACAAGATAATCCCATCATGTCATTAGTCATCAAAACTTATATGTACTGCCCGGGCTTCCTATCAGAACCTGAAATGCAAACATTGATCAGTTGTTAATCAAATAAAAGCATAAAATAACTTATGAACAGGCAAATGACATCAACCATAAGCAAGTTAGTATATACAGCAAGTATCTATGGTATCAAAAGCGTAAAATGTAGAAAAACATAAAACTATACATAAGCTACAAGACCTTGGTGTACAAGGGCCCTCTGCGCTCTCGGTCATTCAGAACCAATCACGAAATTGAATGAGAAATCAGTGTCTTCTCATATATTTCAAAACAGTTATGAAATAGAGACTAAGTCTCGGCTCAAAGGCTCTTAGAACAGTCAAGTTTTACACAACAACTAACTAGCTATATGCATATGGAGATGTGTTATTTATAGCAGAGAATTCATAACAAACTAACATGGCCTGCGCTGGTAGCTAAGCACGTAAAAGTCAAAATCCAGAGTTATAGTAGTATGGTGGTCGTGGACAGTAAATCCAAGAGACGATTTGTTGGATTCAGTCGATGAGCAGTCCCTAGGTTTTAAGACACCTCCTGAAACTTAGGACCTTGCCACGCAAACCTCCTCATGCTGAAAACAGAGTCGTACCACCGCTTAACTCCTTGTGTTGACCACCGTTTGACCGGCCTTGACCACAGGCTTCTATGGACGATTTGGATGAACCAAGGGGACACACTCCATGTCCATGTCCTTTATGGCTTGCCCATGTGGCTAAGTTCTTCAATGGACACCTGTAGCATACAGTTTAACAAAAAGGATGCAGAAACTGATTCTGGTTGCGGAAATTGGCAGATTCCACAGCTGGTTGAACAAAAATATAAACCAAATAGCAGTCACAAAACATAGTTAGGAAACCATTTATATACTCATTTTAAACTATTATGCAGTGATTTCATAGCTTGGAGGTTCAGGTAACTGGAGAAAAAGGATAAAAGGGGATGTCGGGAAGGTGTAAGTTTGGGACTCAACACCAACCACTAAGATAACTTGAAATTTCACTACCCTAGAGCTTGAGTCGCTCCCATAACAAGGCATGTATGCAACTAGGATGGTCTAGTCAATCCCACAGGAAGAGCATGGCAACGACTGTGGACTTTTTCAGCTACTTTTGAGCCAGCGACCCTAGATTGTGTGCCACCTTTTTAGGGCCAGGACTTAGGTCACTACCCATAACTTCATGAAACTTTCAAAAATGATAATTAACATCAAAACAAATGCAAACACTTGATCAATTATTTTACTACACCCCTACTATCCATGGTAGGTATTTCATCAAACATGTCACAAATATACATTCTATAGGCCATTCTATAGGTCACACCAACATATCTGAGCATAGGGGTCTCATACTTATCTACGAATCATAAGGAAGCATTGATGCCTTATCACAATAGTTACATTATCATATATTAGGTCATATATTCATTATTCATTAATTTGTAAATCAAAGAATGATCTGAGCCATACATCAAGTATGTCATTAAACATACTCATAAACAACAGAAATAGCAGGGATATAATAGCCATAAAAACTACATATGAAAAAGTATATTTACCCATCAAATATAAGAGGAAAGAAGATCTTATTAACATATGAAAATTTCAACCAGGTCTAGGACTTTCAATACAACTCAACCATAGATTGGATGAATCAAATATTTCTTTTAGCCAATCACCCTCATGCCATATTCCAAGCATGAATGTGGGATCTCATAAAATAACTGAAGAAAACAAAACCAGGGCTTCCAGAGGCCAAACCACCTCAACCCTCAACCAATGATTCCATATCACAGTCATAAATCACAAACCATCATCAGGTTGGTCTCTACCCAAGTTGTTTAAGGCTCTAGAGTATTTTTTCCAACCAGGGCTTCTACAACTAGTAACTCAAACCACAACTATTGTTGGGCTTCTAGAGCGTTTTTCCAACTAGGGCTTCTAGGACTAGTAACTCAACCCACCAAGGGCTTCCACAGTATTTTTACAGCTAAGGATTCCAGGACTAGTAACTCAAGCCAAGCTATTAGAGGGCCTCTGGAGTGTTTTTCCAACTAAGCCTTCCAAGAACTATTAAATTAACTCATAGCCATAAGGAACATGGGAACCAACCAGAAAAGAACAGGTAACACACCCGCAACACCATGGCTATCTTAGAAATGGCAAGGCTAGGAAAATCCACCATCAATCCAGGCAATCCTCCATGGAAATGAAGAACATAACCAAGAAACCACATGCATGTGCCATGCATGCTGAAACTAGCAAGGAAGTCATACATGCAACTTGGTACCTGCAAGAAAAATCCACTATAGTTTTTGATCCTGATCTCTCGTTGTCCTTTCCTACTCTTCCTTTCCCTTCTTGCACCAAATACCAAGTATGCCACACCCCTACAAGGATGCTCCAAGAAATATCTAAGTGTCCAAGAGTATGAGAGACAGAGTAGAATAGAGAGATCCAAGCTAAAACTGACCAAAGTTTGTCAACTAATCCTTAAAAGCCTTTTTATTAATGAGGCATCCATTTTCTTTAATTTTCCATTATTTTCCTTCATTTTCCTCCTCACATGCAACCTATGACATTTCACCTTCCTTTTCTCCTAATTTCCATTATTTTCAGTAATAAAATGCCAATTAATGTCTCATTCCTTTCCAAAGCCTTTTCCATTTCCTTTTCCAATTTCCATACCCATTAATTAATCACAAGTGATACCCATCACTATGATTTTACCCAATATTTAGCTTAGTGTACATGTCCCATAAAGATGGTTAATATTTTTTCCTTTATTAACTTTATTACATGGATTTTGACTAAGGGTGTTACAGAATCCTTCCCCCTGGGAGAACACCATCTGCAGTGTTCAATGACACCTACAACTAGCAAGACTACTAAAACGTAAAACACATTAACCATCGATCTTTATCACTTAGTTCATTCCAGTATTTACAATGATCATCTTGCTGAGAATCAAACCAATATGAGAAACATAACCACATGACAACCATAACAACATGACACCCACACCACTTATTGGAGCTTTATAACACAACTTTTGGTGGTATTTACATCCATATACATATATAGATATACCAAAAGGCCACACCAAACATATGCCAAAAACAATCGTTGAACTAGTGAATAGAGAAGGATACATAGCCCACATCTAATTCGTCATCTCCCATGTAGCTTCATCAGGCCCAAAGTGCTTCCACTGCAATTTAACCAGCATGATTGCTCGATCTGGAGTATGAGCATATTTCTCTGCAAAATGCGGTGATGTTCTGGCTGGAATTCTCCTTCTAGCTCCACTTGAAATACAAAGTCAATCACATGATTAACATCTTTAACATACTTCTTAAGCAATGACACATGGAAAACATCATGTACTTTCATTGTTAAAGGTAGTGCAAGTCGATATGTTACTAGTCCAATCCTCTCAAGAATCTTAAAAGGGTCACAATACCGAGGTTCCATCTTCGCACATAATCCAATCCTCAAGGATCTCTTCTTTTGATTGATGCAATGGTACAACTATTTTCCAACCTGAAACTCCTTAAACATATTGTTTTGATCTGCATAACTCTTATCTCTATCCTGTGCTTCCTTCAAATTCTTCTTGATTACCTGCATTTCTTGTTCCATCTCTAGCAACATGTCTGGTCCAATCAAGACCCTATTAACTTGATCACTCCAATTGATGGGAGTATTACAACTGTGTTGATCCATGTGGATCCATAGACACACACAGGACAAAGAGGGCTCATGAAAGCTTGAAAATCAAAGTGATCAAAATGATTTCAAACCAGGACCAGAGCGAAGATCTCCTCATCCTGATTGTGGTAATGTGAATGGTTTGCCAAACCGAGTCAATATGGGAAATTTAGAGGCAATCAAAGTTTGGTTGACTTTTTTCTCACTAGGCACGCCTAAGGAAGCCACAATTTGGACAAAAAATGGCCACCGGATTCCGGCCAACCTGGGCTAGATTCAAGGTGAATTTGTGGCCTTGTTAATTTGCCCAATATCCCGTATTTTCTAAAGGTTGGAAAATCTCCCCTTTTCTTTTAAAATCAAAAAAATAATATATATGGTGGTGGGCCATGACCCTCACCACCACCCTCAGACCCCAAAATTACATAACAGTTATAAAAAATTTGGGGCTAATAGGCCATGACCCCCATCGTGCACACCCCTATCCCAAACATTACAAAAACTAAAAATTAAAGTTGGCTCGGCAGCCATCACCCTGCCGAGCCCTCTACCATACACACAACCATATGTATATGGGGTGGGCACGGGCCACCTTAGGTTGACATGGCCCGCACTCGATCGACACCATCTCTGCTCCAATCAAATGATCATGGGAAACTATGGTAAGAGCAGGGGTCGAACCCGCCTGGCCCCCAAGCGGGTGGCCCCATTAATGTGGAACGGTACCAAAACAACACATTGTTAAAACATTAAAATGTGGCAACAAACATTTAAATGAATGTGCCATGGATATAGAGGTATGGTGGTAGGCCGCCCAATGCAGATCTGAACCACCATTCAAAACTCATTTTGTCTAAACCAAATAATAATGTGTTAAAAAAGGGGAGGGGGAGGGTTTGACCACCTGACCCCTCCTCAACTAATGCCTATTTTTACCATTGCACAAAACTGATTACATTTGAATATCTGCTTGGAGAAACTCATATAAACCCAATTTTCTCAATGCACAAGGTAGATGGATGAGGCTATGAGCCCACACAAAAATCGATGCAGGTGGAACCATGACTGCTGTAGAAACAGGGAGCAGAATCATGATCCTTGAAATTTTCCCGAGGAGGTAATTTTTCTCCATGTTGCAATATAGTCAAGTTTACAGTTGTTTTTCATAGCTTTCCATAGGGATCGCAATGGAAAGTTCGGATTTGCCTTTTGAGTTGCATATTTCTAGTCCACCCATGGCATAGAACTTTAGAGGAATCTTGGGGGAATCTAAAATATTCCTTGAGCGCCAGATTCTCAATTTCTCAAAGTTCAGAAGTTTGACAGTTGATTTTGCACTATTCGACGCCATAAATCTAATGGTCCATTCATATTTTCCATTTGCACATTTTGTTTTCTAGCCACTTTCCTAAGTGGAATGCAGGTGTCAACGTTCATGTGTAAGTATCCATTTTCATGTCATTCGATGTTGTGAGATCGATGGTCCGAGCATCTTTAGCTGTTTGACATCTGCTTCTTCAGATGGCCCCTAGTTGTGAGGTATATGCAATGTATTCATGTAGTTCTCTTGCTATGCATTGTGCTACACAGATCTCTGTTTGATGTTTGATGTGGGATCCTGTTTTCATACTGGTTTCATGATTCCTTCTTGATGTGATGCGGAATCATATGTGTGATGTACTTGTTATCAAGATTATTCATGTTGTGTTTTCAAATCCCTTTGTTGTAGGTTGATTGGATACTCATGTTGTCATCATGCATGTTTGCAATGAGATTCCTTTTATGTCGTGTTGGCAGGATGCTCACCATGCATGAGTTTGTGTCACACTAATAGGAGTCTTTTTGAATGAGAGTTCCTGTAGTGGAACATCTCTTAGAGCCTTTTCTGAGTGAGGGCATTTCCTTGTATGATCGCGACATCATCTCTTGTGTACATCATTACTATTGAAAACACTTAATGCAGCGACTTACACAATCTTGAGACTGGGTCTCGGAGACATAGTCCGTCCTGGAAGAATTCCATTATAAACAGCTTATGTTTTCATGTGTTGATGATTGACATGTTCCTCTTATTTATAGAATGCAGATGTATCCACTTATGTTCTTTTAAAAATACAATTTAACACATCACGAAAGTAAAAGGTCTTGGAAGGGTCCTTTGTCACACCCGAACCTGGATCAAGTGGTATCAGAGTGGTCTTTGCATTGATGTGAATTCCAGGATGAACAATGGAACGTACAGTGACAGAGAATGAAAAAGCAATGTACGAGACCATGCTCAAAATTTACAAAAGAGTAGAAATGATGTATGAAACTCTACAAAAAGAGACTGAGGAAAAGGAATGATTAAAACTTCAGTTGCAAGCCACAGAAGAGGCCCTAGAAGAACTAAAGAAAAACAACCAAAGTCCTCATACAGATAATGCTGAATTGAAGATGCATCTACATGAAGAGAAAGAGGAAAAACAAAGTTTGCTACGACAGTTGCAAGCAAAGGATGAGGCCTTGGAAAATCTGCAGCATGACCCATGTGAGGTAAAATGTAATTCTCTAAATTCATGTATGTGCCTTGATGATGATTTTGTTGTTTTCGAAAATCATACCACAGGAATTGACTCCAAACTATTGAAGAGAATGGGATATGAAGGAAAAAGCTCGGTCATTAATGGCCAAGGCACTGTCAATCCCATCAAAGTGGGGGAATTACCCCATTAGATAGGACTTGTGTACATCAAAAGGGAAGTTAGGGAATGCACTGAGACAATTAGCAAACCACCAACAACAGATGATGAGAAGCCGTCATCAGTTCTTTCCAAATCGACAGAGGTAAAAGGTGTTGATTTCGTTTTAGTTTCATCATCACATAGTATTATTTCTTCTGGAGATGTGGAGATCCCAATTATAGGGACAAACATGAATCTCCTTACAAGGATGAGGCATGAGGAGGAAGAAAAAACATGGTGTTAAAAACAAAGGCATAATTCAACCATTCGAGGTTGTGCAGATACCTCAATTTGCAGGATCGAGATACACTGAAGGAGAATGCTCAAAAGTGTCAGGTTTGTCTAAGACATCGTCAAAACCATTGAGGAAAGAGAATCATGGGAAAACGTCCCCATCATCCCATGGTAGTTTCCATTGTAGGGAAAGAGCTGAGCCAAGCTCTCATCGCCGTACTTACACCAGAGATAGCAGGGAAAGGTATAACCACTCTCGAAATTCGAATGTTCATGTTAATTATAATCACGTTGGTAATGATGAATGTAAAATATGACATCAAAAAACATGTACCTTTTGTGGATTATATAACGATACATTTTCTAAGTGTTGGAAAAGAATAGAAGCACACAAAAGGATAAGGCGTGAAGGACCCTATCAACAGCAGTTAAAGAAACATGTTAAGTAGATCTAGAGGAAGAAAACCTACTGCAATCATTGCGATAGAAGTGGCCATCAGAGAGCCACATGTTGGAGGCTCTATCCAGAGCAGCACCTTAAAGACAAAGCATCAGTGCATGAACCGGGAGAAGCAAGTTTTCGATCATCAAATGTGCCACAAGGAGGTGACCCATTCACCTTGATAAGTGAAAAATGGTTTCTAGATATGTTAGCATTTCATGTTCATGCTTTTGTAAATGATGATGTAAAAGTGATGATGTGTTTCCATCACTTTTTTAGTAACAATGATGTTTGATATTATTTTGGGTTGCATGCTAAAATTTGAACGTGATGTCGTGCTTCCATCACTTGTGAAGACAATAGTGTTTGACCTTATGATTGCAAATCATGTGTTGCAGTGATGATGTGTTTTCCATCACTTTTTGAAGCAAAAATTATATGTTGGCCGTATTTTTGTAGTGGAGTGTTGTGTCCATCTTGATGTAAACTTGACCATCAAGTATGTGCTATAAACTTGCGGCAAGTGTGGGACGCTTCGGTAATTATTTGGTCATGAAAGTCAAGAATGTAATTTGCGAAACAATGTACTACATGTTGTAGAAGTAGTGGGTTTCGACTCATTGGTTAAGGCTCCCAAGAATGAAAGTAAAGGAGATGGAAGCAAGACCTTTTAGGACGCTTGTGATGCAGACAAGGTATAGAGAAGTTGTAGATTATTTTTCATGCTTTTGGAGGACCAAAAGCTCCTCATTGGGGAGGATTGATCTAGGTGTCTCCAGAGACACACACAGGACAAAGTGGGCTCATGAAAGCTTGAAAATAAAAGTGATCAGAATGATTTTGAACTAGGGCCAGAGAAAATATCTCGTCATCCTGATCGTGGTGATGTGAATGGTTCGTCAAACTGAGTTTGTATGCAAAAGTTAGAAGCAGAAAAAGTTCGGTTGACTTTTTGCTGATTGGGCAGGCTTAAGGAGGCCACAATTTGGGTAGAACCCGGCCACCAGATTCTGGCAAACTTTGGCCAAATTCTGGGCGAATTTTTGGCCTTGTTAATTTGCCCAATATCCCTTATTTTCTAAAGGTTGGAAAATTTCCACTTTTATTTTAAAATCAAAAAAATAACATATATGGTGGTGGGCCATGACCCCCACCACCTTCGTTGAACCCCAAAATTACATAAAAATTATAAAATTTTTGGGGCCAACAAGTTGTGACCCCTATTAGTCCATCACCCAAAACATTACAAAAACTAAAAATTAAAGTTGGCTTGGAGGCCATCACCCTGCCAAACCCTCCGCCATATACGCAACCATATGTATATCTAGTGGGCACGAGCCATCTCCAATGGACCCGACCCACACCCAATCATCACCATCTCTACTCCAATCAAATTATGATGGGTAACTACGGTAAGCAAGCTGGCAGGGGTCGAACCCTCCCGGCCCACGTGGCCATCCCCCAAGCGGGCGGCCCCATTAATGCGGAATGGTACCCAAACAATGCACCATTAAAACATTAAAACATGCCAACAAATGTTTAAACAAACACATCATGGATATGAATGGTACGGGGGCGGGCCGCCTAATGCAAACTCGAACCCCCATTCAAAACTCATTTTGTTTAAACCAAATAATATTGTGTTAAAAAAAAGGGAGGGACAGGGTTTGACCACTCGACCCCTCCTCAACTAATGCCTATTTTTACCATTGCACCAAACTGATTACGTTGGAATATTCGCTTGGAGAAACTCATATAAACCCAATTTTCTTAGTGCACAAGTCAGATGGAGTAGGCTAGGAGCCCACACAAAAATTGATGCAGGTGGAACAATGACTGCTGTAGAAATAGGGAGCAAAACCATGATCCTTGAAATTTTCCCGAGGAGGTAATTTTTCTCCATGTTGCAATATAGTGAAGTTTACAGCCGTTTTTCACAGTTTTCTGTAGGGATCACAATGGCAAGGTCAGATTTTCCTTTAGAGTTTCATATTTGCAATCCACCCATGGAGAAAAATTTTAGAGGAATCTCAGGGACTCTAAAAGATTTCTTGAGTGTTAGATTCTCAATTTCTCAAAATTGAGAAGTTTAACAATCAATTTTGCACTATTCGATGCCACAAATCTAATGGTGCATTCATATTTTCCATTTACACATTTTATTTTCCAACCACTTTCCTAAGTGGAATGCAGGTGTCAACATTCATGTGCAAGAAACCATTTTCATACGATTCGATGTTGTGAGATCGATGGTCCGAGCAGCTTCAGCCATTTGACATCCGCTTCTTCAGATGGCCCCTAGCTGTGAGGTATATGCAGTGTATGCATGTACTTCTTTTTCTATGCATTGTGTTGCAGAAATTTTTGTTTGATATTTGACGTGGGATCTTGTTTTCATACTGGTTTCATAATTCCTGCTTGATCTGATGCAGAATCATATGTCTGATGTACTTGTTATCATGATTCTTCATGTTGTGTTTTCAAATCCCTTTGTTGTAGGTTGATGGGATACTCATGTTGTCATCATGCATGCTTGCAGTGAGATCCCTTTTATTGCATGTTGGCAGAAAGCTCACCATGCATGAGTTTGTGTCACACTAATAGGAGTCTTTTTGACTGAGAGTTCCTGTAGCGGAATATCTCGTAGAGCCTCTCCTGCATGAGATAAGTTTCCTTGTATGATCATGACATCATCTCTTGTGTACATTATCACTATTGAAAACACTTAATGCAGTGGCCTACACAATTTTGACACTCGGGCCTGGAGACGTAGTCCCTCTTGGATGAATTCTGTTATCAACAGCTTATGTTTTCATGTGTTGATGATTGACATGTTCCTCTTCTTTACAACATGTAAATGTATTCACTTATGTTCTTTTAAAAATGCAATTTAACACATCATGAATGTAAAAGGTCTTGGAAGCATTCTTTGTCACACCCAGACATGGATCAAGTGGTATCAGAGTGGTCCTTGCATTGATGTGAATTCCAACATGAACAATGGAACATACAGTGATAGAGGATGAAAAAGCGATGTACGAGACCATGATCAAAATTTACAAAAGATTGGAAATGATGTATGAAACTCTACAGAAAGATACAGAGGAAAAGGAGTGATTGCAACCTCAGTTGCAAACCACAGAAGAGGCCCTAGAAGAACTGAAGCAAAACAACCAAAGTCCTAAAACAGATAACGCTGAATTGAAGATGCATCTACATGAAGAGAAAGAGGAAAAACAAAGTTTGCTACGACAGATGTAAGCAAAGGATGAGGCCTTGGAAAAGGTGCAACATGACCAATGTGAGGTAAAATGTAATTCTCTAAATTCATGTATGTGTCTTGATGATGATTTCATTGTTTTCGAAAATCATACCACAAGAATTGGCTCCAAACTATTTAAGAGAATGGGATATGAAGGAAAAGGCTTGGGCATTAATGGCCAAGGCATTGTCAATCCCATCAAAGTGGAGGAATTACACTGTCAAATAGGACTTGGGTATGTCAAAAAGGTAGTTAAGGAATTTCCTGAGACAACTATTGAACCACCAACAACAGATGATGAGAAGTCGTCATCTGTTGTTTCCAAATCGATAGAGGAGGTAAAAGATGTTAATTTCCTTTTAGTTTTATCATCACAAAGTATGATCTCTGTTGGAGATGTGGAGATCCCAACTATAGGGACAAACATGAAGCTCCTTACAAGGACGAGGCACGAGGAGGAAGAAAAACTTGGTGTTAATAACCAAGGCATAATTCAACCATTCGAGGTTGTGCAGAGACCTCAATTTGCAGGATTGAGATACACTAAAGGAGAATGCTCAAAGGTGTCAGATTCATCCGAGACATCATCAAAATCATCGAGTAAAGAGAATTATGGTAAAACATCCCCATCATCCCATGGTATTTTCCATTGTAGGGAAAGAGCTAAGGCAAGCTCTCATCGCCATACATACACCAGAGACAGCAAGGAATGGTATAACTGCTCTCGAAATTTGAATGTTCATGTCGATTATAATCACGTTCGTAATGATGAACATAAAATATGGCATCAAAAACTTGTACCTTTGGTGGATTATATAACCATACATTTTCTAAGTGTTGGAAAAGAATAGCAGCACACAAAAGGATAACGCGTGAAAGACCCTCTCAACAGCAGGTAAAGAAACATGTTAAGAAGATCTAGAGGAAGAAAACCTACCAGAATCATTGCAATAGAAGTGGCCATCAGAGAGCCACATGTTGGAGGCTCCATCCAAAGCAGCGTCTTAAAGACAAAGTGTCAGTGCATGAACCAGGTGAAGCAGTTGTTCGACCATCAAATGCGCCACAAGGAGGAAACCCATTCACCTTGATAAGTGAAAAATGTTTTCTAGATATGTTAGCATTTCATGTTCATGCTTTTTTAAATGATTTGTTGCATTTTAAAATTTAAAAGTGATGATGTGTTTCCATCACTTGTTCAGTAACAACGATGTTTGATATTATTTTGGGTTGCATGTTAAACTTTGAAAGTGATGTCGTGTCTCCATCACTTGTCAAGACAATAATGTTTGACCTTATGGTTGTAAATCATGTTTTACAATGATGATGTGTTTTCCATCACTTTTTGAAGCAACAATGATATGATGGCCTTGTTTTCGTAGCTAGAGTGTTGTGTCCATCTTGATGTAAACTTGACCATCGAGTATGTGTTATAAATTCATGGCAACTATGGGACGCTTGGGTCATTATTTGGTCATGAAAGTCAAGAATGTAATGCGTGAAACAATGTTCTATAGGTTGTAGAAGTAGTAGGTGTCGGGTAATTGATTAAGGCTCTGAGGAACAAAGGTGAAGGAGATGGAAGCAAGACCTTTCAAGACGCTAGTGATGCAGACAAGGTATAGAGAAGTTGTAGATTATTTTTCATGCTTTTAGAGGAACAAAAGCTCCGTAGTGGGGAGGATTGATCACGGTGGCTCCAGAGACAAACACAGGACAAAGAGGGCTCATGAAAGCTCGAAAATCAAAGTGATCAGAATGATTTTGAGCTAGGGCTAGAGCGAATATCTTGTCATCCTAATTGTGGTGATGAGAACGGTTTGTCAAACCAAGTCTATATGCAAAAGTTGGAAGCAATCAAACTTCGGTTGACTTTTTGCTGAATAGGCAGGCTTAAGGAGGCTACAATTTGGGTAGATCTTGGCCACAGTATTTTGGCCAACCTAGGCCATATTTTGGGTGAATTTTTGGCCTCGTTAATTTGCCCAATATCCCTTATTTTCTAAAGGTTGGAACATTTCCACTTTTCTTTTAAAATAAAAAAATAATATATATGGTGGCGAGACATGACCCCTACCACCACCCTCGAACCCCAAAATTACATAACAATTATAAATTTTTTGGGGCTGACAGGCTCTGACCCATATTAGCCCCCCCCCCTCACCACAAACATTACAAAAGGTAGTAATTTAAGTTGGCTTGGTGGCCATCATCATGCTAAACCCTCCACCATACACGTAACCATATGTATATTTGGTGGGCACGAGCCACCTCCAATGGACTTGATCCACACATGATCAAAATCATCTCTGCTCCAATCAAACGATGATGGGAAACTATGGTAAGGGATCTGGCGGGGGTCAAACCTGCCCGGCCCACATGGTCATCCCCTAAGCGGACATCCCCATTAATGTGGAATGGTACCCAAACAACGCACCATTAAAACATTAAAACGCGCCAACAAACGTTTAAAAAATCACATCATGGATATGGATGGTATGGGGGCTGGCCACCCAATGCGGACCCGACTCCCCATTCAAAATTCATTTTGCTTAAACTAAACAATAATGTTTTAAAAAAAACGGAGGGGCAGGGTTTGACCACCTGACCCCTCTTCAACTAATTCCTATTTTTACCACTACACCAAAATGATTACATTGGAATATCTACACAGGGAAGATGGAGGAGGCCAGGAGCACACATGCAAATCGATGCAGGTGGAACCATGACTGCTATAGAAACAGGGAGTGGAACCATGATCCTTGAAATTTTCTCGAGGAGATAATTTTTCTCCATGTTGGAATAGAGTCAGTTTACAGTCGTTTTTCATGGTTTTCCACATGGATCGCAATGGCGAGGTTGGATTTGGCTTTTGAGTTGTATATTTCTAGTCCACCCATTGAGGAGAATCTTTGAGGAATCTAGGGGAATCTAAAATATTCCTTGAGCCCCAGATTCTCAATTTCTCAGAATTAAGAAATTTGACAATCGATTTTGCACTATTCGACGCCACAAATCTGATGGTGTGTTCATATTTTTCATTTGCATATTTTATTTTCTACCCACTTTCCTAAGTGGAATGTAGGTGTCAGGATTCATGTGTAAGAAACCATCTTCATGTGATTCGATGCCATGAGATCGATGGTCCGAGTAACTTCAGCAGTTTGACATCCACTTCTTTAGATGGCCCCAGGCTGTGAGGTATACACAGTGTAGTCATGTAATTCTTTTGTTATGCATTGTGTTTCACAGATCCATGTTTGATGTTTGATGTGGGATCTTGTTTTCATACTTTTTTGTTGATTCCTGCTTGATGTGATGCAAAATCATATGTGTGATGTACTTGTTATCATGATTCGTCATGTTGTGTTTTGAGACCCCTTTGTTGTATGTTGATGAGATACTCATGTTGTTGTCATCCATGTTTGCAGTGAGATCACTTTTATGCCATGTTGGCGAGATGCTCATCATGCATGAAATTGTGTCATACTGATAGGAGTCTTTTTGACTGAGAGTTCCTGTAGCGGAACATCTCTTAGAGCCTCTCCTGCATGGGGGAATTTTCCTTATATGATCGTGACATCATCTCTTGTGTACATCATCAATATTGACAACACTTAATGCAGCGGCCTACACAATCTTGACACCGGGGCCCGGAGACATAGTCCCTCCTAGACGAATTCCATTATCAACAACTTATGTTTTCATGTGTTGATGATTGACATGTTCCTCTTCTTTACAACATGCAGATGTATTCACTTGTGTTCTTTTAAAAATGAAATTTAACACATCATG
The DNA here is from genome assembly GCA_000404065.3 of Pinus taeda. Classification (NCBI taxonomy): domain Eukaryota; kingdom Viridiplantae; phylum Streptophyta; class Pinopsida; order Pinales; family Pinaceae; genus Pinus; species Pinus taeda. Next base: position 63,182 of record APFE030878966.1, read on the forward strand.
AAAGTAAAAGGTCTTGGAAGGGTCCTTTGTCATACCCGGACCTAGATCAAGTGGTATCAGAGTATTCTTTGCATTGATGTGAATTCTATCATGAACAATGGAACGTAAAGCGACAGAGGATGAAAAAGTGATGTACGAGACCATGCTAAAAATTTACAAAAGAGTGGAAATGATGTATGAAACTCTACAGAAAGAGACAGAGGAAAAGGAGTTATTGCAACTTCAGGTTCAAGCCACAGAAGAGGCGATAGAAGAACTAAAGCAAAACAACCAAATTCCTCAAACAGATAACGCTGAATCGAAGATGCGTCTACATAAAGAGAAAGAGGAGAAACAAAGTTTGTTACAATAGCTACAAGCAAAGCATGAGGCCTTGGAAAAGCTGCAGCATGACCGATGTGAGTTAAAATGTAATTCTCTAAATTCATGTATGTGTCTTGATGATGATTTTGTTGTTTTTGAAAATCATACCATAGGAATTGGCTCCAAACTGTTGAAGAGAATGGGATATGAAGGAAAAGGCTTGGGCATTAATGGCCAAGGCATTTTCAATCCCATCAAAGTGGATGAATTACCCCATTAGATAGGACTTGGGTATGTCAAAAAGGAAGTTAGGGAATGCGCTAAGACAACTAGCGAACCACCAACAACAGATGATGAGAAGCCATCATCAGTTCTTTCCAAATCGATAGAGGAGGTAAAAGATGTTGATTTCCTTTTAATTTCATCATCACATAGTATAATTTCTATTGGAGATGTGGAGATCCCAATTACTGGGACAAACATGAAGCTCCTTACAAGGATGAGGCACGAGGAGGAAGAAAAACTTGGTTTTAATAACAAAGGCATAATTCAACCATTGGAGGTTGTGCACAGACCTCAATTGTAGGATCGAGATACACTAAAGGAGAATGCTCAAAGGTGTGAGATTCATCGAAGAAATCGTCAAAAAGGTCGACGAAAGAAAATGATGGGAAAACATTCCCATCATCCTATGGTAGTTTCCATTTAGGGAAAAAGCTATGGAAAGCTCTCATCACCATACTTACAGCAGAGACAGCAAGGAAAGGTATATCCACTCTCAAAATTTGAATGTTCATGTCGATTATAATCACGTTGGTAATGATGAACATAAAATATGGCATCGAAAAACTTGTACTTTTTGTGGATTATATAACCATACATTTTCTAAGTGTTGGAAAAGAATAATAGCACACAAAAGGATAAGGCGTGAAAGACTCTCTCAATAGCAGGTAAAGAAACATGTTAAGCAGATCTAGAGGAAGAAAACCTACTGCAATCATTGTGATAGAAGTGGCCTTCAAAGAGCCACATGTTCGAGGCTCCAATCAGAGAAGCACCTTAAAGACAAAGCATTGATGCATGAACCAGTTGAAGCAGTTGTTCGACCATCGAATGTGCCACAAGAAGGTGACCCATTCACTGTGATAAGTGAAAAATGGTTTCTAGATATGTTAGCATTCCATGTTCATGCTTTTGTAAATGATTTGCTGCATTTTGAAATGTAAAAATGATGATGTTTTCCCATCACTTGTTAAGTAAGAACGATGTTTGATATTGTTTTGGATTGCATTTTAAACTTTGAAAGTGATGTCGTGTTTCCATCACTCATTAGGACAATTGTGTTTGACCTTATGATTGTAAATCATGTGTTGCAGTGACGATATGTTTTCTATCACTTGTAGAAGCAACAATGATATGTTGGCCTTGTTTTCGTAGCTGGAGTGTTGTGTCCATCTTGATGTAAACTTGACCATCGAGTATGTGTTATAAACTCATGGTAAGTGTGGGATGCTTGGGTCATGATCTGGTCATGAAATTCAAGAATGTAATTTGCGAAACAATGTACTACAGGTTGTAGAAGTAGTATGTGTTGGCTCATTGCTTAAGGCTCTAAAGAACAAAGGCGAAGGAGATAAAAGCGAGACCTTTCAGGATGCTTGTGATGCAGACAAGGTATAGAGAAGTTGTAGATTATTTTTCATGCTTTTGGAGGACCAAAAGCTCCTCAATGTGGAGGATTGATTGAGGTGGCTCCAGAGACACACATAGGACAAAAAGGGCTCATGAAAGCTCAAAAATCAAAGTGATCATAATGATTTTGAACTAGGGCCAGAGAAAATGCCTCATCATCCTGATCGTGGTGATGTGAATGGTTCATCAAACCGAATCTGTATGAGAAAGTTAGGAGAAGTCAAAGTTTGGTTGACTTTTTGCTGACTAGGTAGGCTTAAGGAGGCCACAATTTGGGCAAAACCCGGCTATTGGATTCTATCCAACCTGGGCCAGATTTTGGGTGAATTTTTGGCCTCATTAATTTTCCCAATATCCGTTATTTTCTAGAGGTTGGAAAATTTCCCCTTTTCTTTTAAAATCAAAAAAATAATATATATGGTGGCGAGCCATGACCCCCACCACCACCCTCGGACCCAAAAATTACATAACAATTATAAAATTTTTGGGGCTGATAGGCTGTGACCCCTATTAGCCACCCCCCCGCCCATCCAAAAATTACAAAAACTGAAAATTAAAGTTGGCTTGGCAGCCATCACCCTACCAAACCCTCCACCATACATGCAACAATATGTAGATGTGGTGGGCATAAGCCACCTCTGATGGACCCGACCCACAGCCAATCAACACCATCTCCACTCCAATCAAATGATGATAGGAAACTATGGTAAGGGAGCCAGCGAGGGTCAAACCCACCTAATGCACGTGGCCATCCCCCAAGCGGGAGGCCTCATTAATGCAGAATGGTACCTAAACAATGCACCACTAAAACATTAAAATGCGCCAACAAACGTTTAAACAAACACATCATGGATACAGATGGTATGGTGGTAGGCCACCCAATGTGGACCTGACCCCTCATTCAAAATTGGTTTTGTTTAAACCAAACAATAATGTGATAAAAAAGGGAGGGGCAGGGTTTGACCACCCGACCCCTCCTCAACTAATTCCTATTTTTGCCACTGCACCAAACTGATTACATTGGAATATATGCTTGGAGAAACTCATATAAACCTAGTTTTCTCAGTGCACAGGGCAGCTGGAGGAGGCTAGGAGCACGCATGCAAATCGATGTAGGTGGAGCCATGATTGTTGTAGAAATAGGGAGCGGAACCATGATCCTCGAAATTTTCCCTAGGAGGTAATTTCTCTCCATGTCGGAATATAGTCAGTTTATAGTCGTTTTTCATGGTTTTCCATGGGGATCACAATGGTGAGGTCGGATTTAGCTTTTGAGTTGCATATTTCCAGTCCACCCATGGACGAGAATCTTTGAGGAATCTAGGGGAATCTAAAAGATTCCTTGAGCCCTAGATTCTCAATTTCTCATAATTTAGAAATTTTACAGTCGATTTTGCGCTATTCGATGCGACAAATCTAATGGTGTGTTCAAATTTTTCATTTGCATATTTTATTTTCTAGATACTTTCCTAAGTGGAATGCAAGTGTCAGGATTCATGTGTAAGCAACCATTCTCATGTGATTCGATGCCACGAGATCGATGGTCCAAGCAGCTTCAGCAATTTGACATCCACTTCTTCAAATGGCCCCTGGCTGTGAGGTATACATAGTGTATTCATGTACTTCTTTTGCTATGCATTATGTTGCACAGATCCCTATTTGATGTCTGATGTTGGATCTTGTTTTTATACTTGTTTCATGATTCCTGCTTGATGTGATGCAGAACCATATGTGTGATGTACTTGTTGTCATGATTCGTCATGTTGTGTTTTGAGATCCCTTTGTTGTATGTTGATGAGATACTCATGTTTTTGTCATGCATGTTTGCAGTGAGATCACTTTTATGCCATGTTGGTGGGATGCTAATCATGCATGAGTTTGTGTCATACTGATAGGAGTCTTTTTGACTGAGAGTTCCTATAGGGGAACATCTCTTAGAGCCACTCCTACGTGAGGGAATTTTCCTTGTCTGACTGCGACATCATCTCTAGTGTACACCATCACTATTGATAGCACTTAATGTAGTAGCCTATACCATCTTGACACCGAGGCCTGGAGACGTAGTCCCTCCTGGACGAACTCTGTTATCAACGGCTTATGCTTTCATGTGTTGATGATTGACATGTTCCTCTTCTTTACAAAATGCAGATGTATTCACTTATGTTCTTTTAAAAATGCAATTTAACACATCACGCTAATAAAAGGTCTTGGAAGGGTCTTTTGTCCCACTTGGACCTAGATCATTTGCCCATAATGGTTCAAACAGACTCATCCTCAAATATTCTTGATACTTTTTGTTATAAGAAAACTAAACCTATGGAAGATACTCTTCCTGCTTTCACTACTAATTCATGATGTACATTCTCAACATGTTCTCCAAAATCTAGTTCACCCTCTTTGTCTATCCATTTATCTATAGATGATAAGTTGTGATAAAGACCAAATTTGTACCCAAACCTGCAAATATCTCTTTCCATAACCGAGAAGTAACTTACCATCCCTATTTGATATGATCTTCTTTGGTATACCATGCAACCTCACTATATCTATGATGAATACTTGTGCTACATCATTATCAGAATATGTTGACATCACTAGAATGAAGTGCGCTTAGGCTTAGTCAACCCGTCCATGAAAACCATGATGGAATCATGTTATCTAGATGTCCACGACAAACCTATAATGAAGTCCATGGTAATGACCTCCCATTTCCACACAGGAATTAGAATTTGCTATAGTAGACCACCTAGATGATTACACTTTTGTTTTACCTATTGACAATCCAAGCATCTAGCCACAAAATTTGCCACTTCCTTCTTCAAGTTCAACTAATAGTATAATTTCTTCACCATTGTCAATGTATTTTGATGTCTTGGATGACCTGAGTGTGGCTTAACATGAAATTCCCTCAATATAATCTTCTTGAGCTCATTGTTGCCTAACACATATATGTTATCCCTAAATTTGACCAAGCTATCTTCTATGAGATGATAGTCCATATCTTGATCACATGTACATGTTGTAACATATGCATAAGATCCATATACTTGTCATCCTTTTGTTCTACCTTTGATCCTATAAATTTATCCCATAAGTGCTCATATATACTATATGATTAACATGTATCCTCATGCTAAAGGCATTTGCAACCATGTTCTCTTTATCTTTAATGTACCTAATCTCAAAATCAAACTCACTGATTGTGGCCAACCATCTAGCTTGCTAGAATTTAGATTTGGTTGGTCAAATAGATACCTTAATACACTATGATCACTCATCAAGAGGAATCACATGCCAAGATGATAGTGCCTCCATGTATTCAAATCATGGATAATCACCACCAACTCAAGATCATCTGATGGATAATTATTCTCGTGCTCATTAAGTTTCCATGAATCATAGCATACTACCTGTCCTTCCTGCATAAGGACTCCACCAATTTCTCTCTTGCAAGCATCTATACATACCACAAACTATTTCTCCAAATATGAAATCTTTAAAACTTGAGCATTTTTCAACAGTGGATTCAAATGCTCAAAAATGGTTGCACATTCCTCTGTCTATTCAAATTTCTTACCCTTCCTTTGCAACGATGTAACAGAATAAGCAATCTGTGAGAATTTCCAGATGAACCTCCTATAATAACCAGTTAACCCCATGAATGATCTTACCTCATCCACATTCCTAGAAGTTTCCCATTCCATGATAGCCCTTATCTTCTCTAGATCCATTGTTATGCCTTTCTTGGAAACCACATGTCCCAAGTTATGTACTATTTTCTAAAAGAAAATACATTTACTAAGCTTAGCATACAATTGATTCTCTCTCAACAATCTCAGTACTGCTACTAAATGTTCAACATGTTCTTCTTCATTCTTAGAATATATCAATATATCATCAATGAATACAATAAAAAACTTGTCCAATTAAGGATGCAACACACTATTCATCAAGCACATAAAAGTAGTTGGAGCATTACTAAAACCAAATGGAACTACAACAAACTCATAATGCTCATACCTAGTTTGGAAACTTATCTTGTAAATTTCCTCTTCTTTAATGTGTTCCTGATGATATTTTGATCTCAGATCAATCTTTGAGACCACTGTTTCTCCCTTCAACTAATCAAACAAGTCATCAATCCTTGACAACAAATACTTGTTCTTGATGGTCACTTTTTTCAATTCCTTATAATCAATGCATAACCTTAGTACCATCCTTCTTCTTCGCAAAAAACATTGGTGCACACCAACGTGATACACTTGGACTGATGTATCCCTTGTCAAGCATCTCCTTCAACTGCAACTTTGGTCCCACTAACTCTAGCTTGGTCATCTTGTAAGATGCCTCTGATGTTGGCACTGCGCTTGGTACCAACTCAATAGAAAATTCCACTTCCCTATGAGGTGGAAAATCTAAAATCTCAGTTAGAAACACATTCTAAAACTCCTGAAAAATCGAGTACCTTCTCAATAAATTCACATCCTCAACTTCATTGCCTTTTTCACTGGAAATATGCACTATGTGTTAGAAAAGTATATATTAAAGAGCAATGGAACACATAAAATATTGCAGAAGCATAAAAATAGAAAATGCATAAAACAATAGAGACATAAATATACATGGTTCACCCCATTTGGGCTATGTCCATAGAGAAACATCTAGTCCTTCCTTTATATTATCCAAAAAAATGAAGAGATACAACCTACAACAAATCTGTTGTAATTTCCTCTTTGTTATCACACAATCTCCTCTCTCTTTCTTACTCATAATAAACACACATATATATAGCCGGAATACAATTCCCTCATATATAGCGAGGGATTGCAACCTAAGGAAACAATTCCTAAATTAAACATAGCTTCTATCGTCAAATCAGTCGCCTAAAGAACAACTCAAACTCACTATGAAATTGCAATATTTTACAAGGAAATTTTACATGTATTTTTAGCTTCTGAGATGCTATCCCTGAACCCCCACTAGGGGGGTCATAAAATCACCGTCAGCCCCCCCTGATGGAAATAAAATGGGTGGTGTCACCTCCCCATTACAAAATTTCATCCAACGCATCGATACCTTTGAATAAAGAAGATAATTAGGCTCTACACCCAACGATTTCCTACTTAGAGACTGATTATAGCAACTCCATCACTACTTCATTTGTTGGAGAATGCTTCCATTTTGGACCTGGTTGTTTCTCATCTTCATCACCATACTTGAAGACCAATTGAAACTAAGAAGGATCTCAGTTTCTCCCTCGTTACAACTTTTGTTAACGTATCTGCAGATTTTGGCTAGTGTGTATCTTTTCCAGCTTCAGCCATCCATCCTCCAACACTAACCCTATGCAATGGTACTTGAGTTGTATATGTTTAGCCTTTGAATGAAATGCTGAGTTATTTGGAATATGAATGGAACTCTGGCTGTCAGTATATAAATTTCCCATCTCCTACTTCTTACCCAATTCATCCATAAACCTTTGCAACCAAAACATTTGTTTACTAGCCTATATAGCAACAACATACTCTACTTTCGTCGTTGGAAGTGAAACAACACTTTGCATTTTTGAAACCCAACCGACAGATGTTACACCTACAGTAAACAAATACCTTGTCATGTTCCTCCTATTATCTCTATCACTTTCCATATCCGCATCAACATATCTATGTAAAGCAATGTTTGAACCAACAAAGCGTAATGCTTGATTTTTGGTACCTCTCAAATACCTGAGAATGCACTTCACTACCATCCAATGTTCTTTTCCTATATTTTTCATATATTTTCTTATAACTACCACTGCTTGTGCAATATCCGTCCTTGTGCATACCATTGCATACATTAAACTTCCAATTGCTGGTGCATATTTACTTTTAGACATATAATCCACCTCTTCCTGATTCTTGCAACACGTCTCCTTACTTAGTTTGAAATGGGTAGCCAAAGGTGTACTAATTGGTTTTGCATTCTACATAGTAAAGCAATGTTTGAACCAACAAAGCGTAATGCTTGATTTTTGGTACCTCTCAAATACCTGAGAATGCACTTCACTACCATCCAATGTTCTTTTCCTATATTTTTCATATATTTTCTTATAACTACCACTGCTTGTGCAATATCCGTCCTTGTGCATACCATTGCATACATTAAACTTCCAATTGCTGGTGCATATTTACTTTTAGACATATAATCCACCTCTTCCTGATTCTTGCAACACGTCTCCTTACTTAGTTTGAAATGGGTAGCCAAAGGTGTACTAATTGGTTTTGCATTCTACATAGTAAAGCAATGTTTGAACCAACAAAGCGTAATGCTTGATTTTTGGTACCTCTCAAATACCTGAGAATGCACTTCACTACCATCCAATGTTCTTTTCCTATATTTTTCATATATTTTCTTATAACTACCACTGCTTGTGCAATATCCGTCCTTGTGCATACCATTGCATACATTAAACTTCCAATTGCTGGTGCATATTTACTTTTAGACATATAATCCACCTCTTGCTGATTCTTGCAACATGTCTCCTTACTTAGTTTGAAATGGGTAGCCAAAGGTGTACTAAT
>APFE030878966.1:82817-127648 GCA_000404065.3 Pinus taeda
AATTAAAATAAAATAAAATAAAATTATTGTCCAGCCGACAGTGTGTGGTTCCCTAAAAAGTTTTTCTTCGTTATTATTTATTCCCTATGAAGCTCTTCTTTTATCATCATTCTAAAATCCTGATGATGGATCCCATTTGGGATTTGAAATGTTGGTGTAAAAATGTTCATACTGTGGATTCTCCGGTCACTAATTCAAAAAATAATGGATTTGGCTTCATCACTTGGAAACTTCTATGGAATGGTGGCAAACTACCTCCCATTCAAGGAGATTCGAAGCCAAACCATCCTCCCTTAACTTGGAGTCAGTTGGTGAATGAGTTGGACAGAACCTTCGGAGGTTTGATTAGTTCAAAACTTTCCCCAAAATGGTTGGCATGATTGTGACTCTGGGACAAAGCGCTAATGGCGCGCCCTTTCAATAGGATTTTCTCCATTGGCGCGCGCATAACACAGGGGACCAGCGCTAATGTAAAAAGGGTTGTTTTTAAGGGCAAAGAGCAGGAGATGTCTTAAGGGCATACGAAGCTCATGTTTAGAGGTGAATAATGCAAGTGGTTTCAAGTCTTGTCACTTCTCACAAGTCCCGGAATGAGTCCTCCAAGATGCAGGAGAGGGGTGACAGGGACGGTGACAAATGGTGACAAATTACTGTGTAACACCTATCAACATCAGCATCTATTGAGTGATACTCTAGAATCTGTGGTCCTATAATATGCGGCATCCATTTCTGAAAGGATTTCTTCTCTGTTCTCCGAGCATTGACGCTTTCCCCTTTTCCTTAGATCTTTCCTGCACATTGCTTCATGTTATTTCCTGTTTTATAGTTTACGTAAAGGAAAAGAGTAATGATAATAAAGATTGACATGAAAGCTTTAAACTCTTATGGATGCATAATTATGACACTCATAGTGAACTGACTCTTCGAAAAACAAAAAGTTGTCCTCCCTGGATACTTTGGCATACAATCATTAATTTCTTTTTAAGGCATGCGCTTAATTTTGGTTAATGGACAACTTTCCTTGAATACTGCGCCGAGCAAAATTCGTGTTCATCACAGATCGCAGATCGCAGATCACATTACAACATCATGGCATCGCAGTATCGGATCATCGCAATATCACATCATTGCAGATCGCAGATCGCAGCAATTAGTCATTGTGTGCTATTTTACGCGATGTTGCGATATGTGACGTCACATATCGGCCGTCGGAGATTTCTTAAGTTTTTCATTTAAGAGCGCTTCATAATGAATGCAATGCGATGAATTTCACATCGCTTCTTCGTACTTTATTATGCTCATAAAAAAATGTTTCATTCTTTTGTCGCGATAAAGTTTTAAGGAATCAAATACAAAAATTTTCATAAAAATGTTTGTTTGGATTTTTTATTAAGGGTCCCCATTTGCTTGTTGTTATTGCTAATAACATAACAAAGAGGGGGGTTGTTGGTGGCCACAACAATGTTATACCCTATAACAAGAATGTCATCTACATACAATAACAATATGATATAGCTAGCATCATTTTTCCTTTTGAGATAAACACAATGATCATAGTGACATCTAGTATAACCTTGTTCAAACATAAACTTGTCAAATTTTAGATACCACTACCTTGGAGATGATTTTAAGCAATACAAGCTCTTCTTCAACCTAAACACTAGTTTCTCCTTGCCTTTGACCTCATATCCTTGTGGTTGTTGCATATAGATATCTTCCTCCAAATTCCCATGGAGAAAGCCATGTTTACATCTATCTGCTCAAGACACAAATATTCTACTACTACTAGACTTAAAATAGTTCAGATTGAATTCATTTTAACAATAGGAGAAAATATTTCATCAAAGTCTATACCTTTATTCTGTGTAAACCCCTTCACCACAAGTCTAGCTTTATACATTTTTCTATCTCCATCTTCTTCCTTCAACCTGTAAATCCATCTATTATGAAATGTTGTTTTGCCTGCAGGAAACCTAACTTAGTCCCAAGTTTGGTTATGTGCCAAGGATTCCATATCTTCTTTCATGGTTAGCTCCCACTTCTTCCTAGTTTCTACCTGCATTACCTCTTCATCACATTTTGGTTCACCTAAATCAGTCAACAATACATAATATAATGTAGAAAGGTATTGTTCAGGGGGTCTACTTATTATGGTAGATCTTCTAACACCACTTTGAGGTCTTTGAGGTACCTATTGCTGTTGTGGTGGTTGTTGTTGTTGGGGCTGCTGATCATTATGATTTTTAGATACCTTTCCTTTTTCTGTGATCTCATCAAGCACTGTGTATTCTTTATTTTCATTTTCATGTTTCTTTTCTTGCTTTTAATTCTTATACAAGACCCTTTCATTGAATATGACATCTCTACTCCTAATGATTTTTTGGTTTTCATAATCATAAAAGCGATAACCAAAATCATTAACACCATATCCAATAAAGCTACATTTATTTGATTTTACATCAATATATTTTCTATTTTCTTTATTAATGTGGACAAGAGCTTCACAACCAAAAGTCTTTAAAAATGAGTAATTTACATTTTTAGCTATCCATGCCTCATCTGGAATACCACCATCCATGGAACTTGAAGGACATATGTTTATTATATAAATAGGAGTATCTATAGCATCTGTCCAAAATTATAAAGGAAATCCTCCGTGCAATCTCATGCACCTTGTACACTCCCTGTTTTTCCTTTTCAACCATTATGACATACCATTTTCTTGTGGTGTTCCTGGACATCTCTTTTCTCCATGAATTTTGTCCTCTCAAAAATACTTATCAAACTATTTACTACAATATTCACCTCCATTGTCTGATCTGACACACTTTAAGCTCTTTCCAGTCTCATTCTCAACCAAATATTTTCATTTCTTGAAAGTATCAAATACATCAGATTTATTTCGAATACAATAAATCCCTATTTTTCTGGTTGCATCATCAATAAAAGTAACATAATAATGAGAGGCACCAAAAGATGATACCTGAGCATGTAACCATACATCTGTATGCACATGATCCAAGCTTAAACATGAATGCAACAAATTACAAATATAATGATAAATACAGAGATGCAGTAGAAAAAAACTTTGTTTCATTAATAAAAAAATATTGAACTATGCTTACAAACAAAATGTAAATAAGATAGCTTGGGCAATGGTAGCTTATCTCTGAGAAGATATGTGGAGGCTACATGCCAAATAAACTGTGTTACAATGAGGCTCAAGGGCCTATTTATTATTGAAAAACATGAGGAAACTCTAAACAACAAAAACCCTAATGCTAGGAATGTAACACAAATATTTTGTAGGCTCCGTTGGGGTTAGTTGGTGTTGATGCCTCGAAAATCGCTGCAACAACATCAGGGAAAACCACCTGGTCTGGACCTTAAAGGTAGCTCCTTTTCTGTTTGGTGTGGTGGCTCTGACTGGAAATAATGGGACTAGTTTCCCAATAATTTGAAGATGGGATGGATAAGTGGTGGATTTCTGATATTTAATGATAATGGATGATGATTTAATCTACAAAGTAAAATTGTAAACAACTAATCTATCCCAGGGAATTTCTTCTCTAGTGTAACTTTTGATGATCTTTATCCACAAACAGGGATATAGATGACTCTATTAGTAAATAAAGACATTTATGCATATGATAATTACTTTGTTCAAGTAGTTGAACAAAGTAATGATTAAAACGTTATTACACTATTCTTCATATATCATTGACATAAATATGATTGAAAGAATAACACGCCTTAAACATTCAATAGTGATAAGCATAAGGACTACTGTTAAAACACACACACACACACACACACACACACACACACACACACACACACATATATACCCAATGATAGCAAGATTAAATAAATACCAATTCACATTAAAAAATGAAGAAAGATCATAAATAATAGTACCATATGTTATTTGGATCACTCACGATATCAATCGCATTCAAATTCCTTCTTCTAACTTAGAAACACTTCCACAATAAACAAATAGTGCACATATCATGAAAGCTTTCTTTGTTAAAATTCATAATACTAGCCCAGTCTTCATAAAAATTATATCAGAAGTACAATAGTGTAACTAACTGATTTGAGTTTATACAAAAATTGAGGACCCTTTCCAAATGCATGAAAGGGTCTATAAATACTATCTAAGCTAACTAATTATGAAATAAAAATGCTACTAGGTGGTATAACTAGATCATGAAAAGCTCCTAAAAATAGGCCTGTTTGCAGTTGGCAACATAATTCACTGTTTCAGATGATCTTCCTTTTGCTTGAGCTAGCAGATAGCAAGCATTGGTCGCAATTCTGGAGGGTGACTCAGACGAGAATGCAGCTAAGCTGAATATGTGGCATCATGAATTTCACGAATCATGTAAATGATTTCATCGGTTAAACATTTGAGCACTGCCCTTTGACTGTATGGCTTAAGTAGGAAAAACCAAAAGGTATCCCAAGTTAAACTTTGGAAGCCTGCGATTAATCTCCCATTCTTCTCCAATTCTTGATTGCATGTTTGTTCCAATGCCTTGGCTAACGACAATTTACCTGGAGTGCATTGTGAAATCAAGTTAGATAGATGAAGAGTATCATTGATTAACTCAATTAAATTACTGGTTGATAATCTGCATCTTGAGGTTTCTCTTTCTTCTTTCATCAATTGTGACTTCCATTCTAGGAAAAGGATTTCTTTATGTGACTCTAGAATTTTAGGTAGATTCACGGCTTTCCCTTCACTGGTTTCTTGCTAAGCAAGAAAATTGGTTAAAGTCTCATTAGCTTGTTCCAAATCCTACCTAGCATCAACTGATTTGCCAATTATTGATGAAGTAATCTCACAGAGGGGCTCAACCAGGGAAATATTATGACATAGCAATTTTAGCTGTGTAATCAATGCTTTATTGATCTGGAGATCTTCAGACCTGAAATTTGCTAGTTGAGGAAGACTTTTGAATTTTTCTACTTGTTGTGATATTTGAGCGATTTGCTCATGTTTTTTCTTACTCATTTGTTCATTCATTGTCTTCAGCTTGGCTAATGCCGTGGATAATTCTTTTTATTTCTGCAATGCGCTCTGATCTATCCTCTGCTTCTCTTTGATCAGTTCTTCATTTAATTGATTGTTTATCTGTTGTTGTTCTGCTAGTTGCTGTACTAACTGTTCTATTCTTTCTTGTCTCTCGGATACCTGTCACTGTAAGGAAACAATTGTTTGGTCTTTTTCCTTGAGTAAATTGCTGACATCCGATGCTTTGTCCATAGTAGCTGCCAAGTAAGCTTTGGCAGACTAAGAAAGTTTTGTGAGGTCTTCGGAAGGATTGAATTCTTCTTTCCATACCACATTAGCCATCTCTGTTTGTACAAGTAAAAGGGAAGATTGATCAAGTCTTCTTCTTTTCCTTTGTCTTTTCACTATAGCCCTATGTTTGGGACTGTAAAAGACATCTAATGGTGGTATGTCTTCTATCGGCAAAACAATCTGATTGGATGGATCCATAGGAATTATTTCCACATCTTTTCTTGTGGGTAGGCCGCTGGTCTCTACAATTGGAACCGTAGTTGTCGCTTTCTCTTGACCAACTGTTACTTTAGGTGTGCTGAAACCTTGTGAACCTTTAGGATTGCTTATAATGGAATCGAATTGTTGCCATTCTTTAAGGAGCTTTGGATCAATCTGAGTATCTATATTGATGTGTTCACTGACCTTGTCCTTTTCTCTTTCCTTTTCTTTCTACTGCTCTTTCTCCTGCTCTGGTTCTTTTCCTTTTTCGGGGATCTTCTCTATAGTAGGAGGTTTATCAATAATGTGTTGTTGAGGCTCGCTTGACTGGGTTGTTGGGGTAGTAGCTAATAAGTCCAGAGGTAGTGTTTGCAACCTCTATTCTTTGAGCCTATTAAATTCTACTAGCCCTTCATCTTTATATCTCATTTTGGCCAATGTTTTTACCTCAAATAATGATTTTGCTGAAGAAAGCAGGTCATCAAATTCATCTTTTTCATGTTCAAACTTTGTAAGTTTGGCTTGTTCAAGAACAGTATAAGCAACTTTCCTTGGATCGAATTGTCTGTTAGGAATGGTTGCAAGATTGAGCATGTTTATTTTTTCCGCCTCCTTTTCCGCATGCTTGTAATCATGTAGAGTGTAAACACTATATCTCAAAGGAAATGTAGGCCAAGCCAACTTTTTAGAATTCTTAAGAGTTTTGAATGTTCCTACTGTTGTTATTTGGTAGGCCAATTCTCGAGCTAACAGCGTATCAGGTGCATATAGAGGAAGGAAATGGGGTCTTTTAAGACTACCATAAACCCTTATATATGTGAACTTGTCTTCCCCGAACCAATTCCCTACAGTAGTCAAGTCAATCTCTACTTCCTTGGAAATCTTTGGGTCAAGCTTATCAAAAATGGCATAATAGATAGGTAACATGAAACCATTATAGGTTTGGTACAAGTGGTCTTTATAGTGTGCCTTCCATAACATTTGATGATAAATGTGGATTGGCTTAGGGTCTTGTGAAGTCCATCTCCACCCGAGTACAAGATATTCAGAATTAAAGAAAAGAGTATCCATAATATAAGTACAGTAATAAAAAGGGGGAATAGTCCTAGTGGTTATGCATGTATTTGATCTAAATTCAAGAATTGCAGTGGCTAATTTATCGGAAAATATGTTTGCCCAATCCATCACTTCACTATTGACCGCTGCTTCCATTAAAGGAACCATTTCAATAGAGAACTTTGCAGTGTCATGAATTCCCCACATTTTACACATCATTGCCTCGGCATAACAGTAAGGAGAAGACAACGATGATATAGAGTACTTACCTGATGATTCATGTTTTTGCCTTTCGGGATTCTGTCTCCACTGCTTAATTGGGGCTGATTCAGTCTCGTTCTCCTCTGTGAACTTTTCAAGAAAGGCTTTGTTGTATTTCTTTTTAGGTTCAGGCAAGTGATACATCTTCCTTAATTCATCAGGCTGAAATGAGCCAAAAATCCTTCCATCAACTCTGCAAAATGTTCTATTTACAACCATAATTTCTTCTACCGCCCGTCTCACTACATCAGTGTATGGAATAATTTTCTCACGTGCTGCTATCTTGTGCAAATATGAATCAGCTAAATCTTTAAGGGAAGCTTCTGATTTATTAGTTGAATCTATAGTAGCTTCTCCCGATACTTCCTCAGGCTCCTTTGCTTCAATTAAATTATAGATGCTTTGCCAACTTGTATTTCCAAGGATGAGACATGTAGTATCTGAGATTAAACCTTTTTTACTTGGTGCTGCATCATTAGTTGACTGCACTGTTGTTGTAGGAGCCGTTGTTACTACGGATTTCTTAGATTTCTTTCCCATTTTTTTCAAATTCATTATTTCAGCGGAGTTCTACACAAGGAATGAAACCAACGTGATATAGAGAATAGCTAGTATAACCCAATATGAAAGTGTTAAGCACACATGGGAGCAAGAACAATATGAATGATAAATCATGAGAGTAGCATTTTTATTAACAAGAGATATACATTTATAGTACATTATGTGACCGTTGGGTTTCACATCCCAAGGTCTCTTGCACTCCTTTTGTCCATTCGGCTTCCACACTAACCCATTGAGGATTAGGTGTCCAACATCCCCCCTTAATCCGAAGGGTTATGTATGAGTCCAAGAAGGGAGCTGTAATACAAAATGTGCAAATATGAATGGCAGCACTAGGCTGAATGTTCTCTATGAAATGTTGGTATAAAGAGCGGTGGTTTAAGGATGACCACCAACACTGGAACGCTTAGTGCAGTTCCCGAAACACTTCCAAAACTACCAAGAAGCTGAATTCTTCTGCTAGAGGAAGTGCTCCTATTGTTTTGAAGAGGAAAACCTTCAACCAATAAAGGGAGGTCTCACCCCGCATAAAAGGGAGAACTTCAACCTGAAAATGGAAGTCTCAACCTCTGATGATTTAAGGATGACCAACAACTCTGGAATGCTTAATGCAATTCCTAGAACTCTTCCAAAACTCGCAAGAAACTGAAGTCTTCTGCCAGAGGAAGTGTTCTCAATTTTGTTCCTGGAATTCTTCCAAAACCCGCAAGAAGCTGAAGTCTTCTGTTAGAGGAAGTTTCCCAGATTGCCAATTGAAGGCATGTTCACAGGCATCTTTGTCTTTGGCTACAACTCTCAAACTAGTGTGGCAGGTTGTGGCTCAAGCTCGCTTAATGTGACTTTGAAGCTTGTAGATGACCATCATTCCCTCCCTTTCAGATACAAGGTGAGAGGATGGAGAAAACTCAACTGCAAGACTGTTCAATACACTGGAACAAGTTCTGACATGTGTTTGGAATATCTTCTTGGCTGTTGATGCCCATTGCCGAGAAGCGATCCATCCAAGATGAATCTGTGTTCTTGCAGGACGTTTGTTTCTTAAGCATCTGTGTGAAGAATGACTGGTTTTATGACAATGCTTACATGGATGAAGAACAAAACAATGATCTTTCAAATGGCCAACTCGGTCACAGTGTTGGCATTTCACAATCTGTTGTTGTTGTTGTTGGTATGGAAGAAGGATAGAATCTAGAACAGCTGGAGGCAAACTGTCATGAGGAGCAGGTGAACTGTCATGAATAAATCCAGCACTTTGAAACTGAATGGGCTTTGAGTAGTCTGGAATATGAAAGGACAAGTCCTTGTCATATCCAAGACTAGTTCTGTGCTTGTTATGGATAAGTTGTTCCCAAGGTCTGATGATGGGCTTGGAAAGTGCAGACTGAGTTTCTGCATCTACATGTCCAACTGTTGCTTTATCTAAATGCACTATAACATTATTGTCTCACTGTTTATGGGAGTCTGTTTCAATCTTCTGAACAAAAACAAGTTTAGAATGATGACTCCATTGTTGTAGTTCTTCTTGCTGCAGCTTTGTCTCAAGCTACAAAAACTCAATATTCTCATGTGCATTTTGGAGACAAATTTTAATATTGGAAATAGAGGTTTTGTTGATCTTAACCATCTCATCAAGAGTGGAAAGTATTAAATTATTTAGTAGTTTCAATACATCATCTATTCTATCCATTTCAGACCAATATAATCAGAGAACTGATGTTATCTTCAGCTACAAATTGGTCTATAAAATGATAAATAATTGCAACTATTAGATGAGTAGCAGGATGCCAATATCACAAAGTCACTGTAGCAGACAACACAACACCAATTTCAATGTAGAAAATGACTTGCTACTTTAATGTATTTCTTTGCAAATGAAATTTGTTGATAGTCTTAGTAGAGCAATCTCAACCATGTTTTGTCCATTGCAACATTGTCATAGCAATGATCAAACCAACACTGGTAAAGATATAGCAGTGTATCGAGGCTTGTCAAGCTCTCTGACATAAAACTTAGCCTGTCAATTCAACATCATCATCGGACTCTATCCATCAGCATATTCAGTGCATAATACTTTGGTGATGCAAGACTTATCCCTGAAACCCTAGAATGTGAACTCATACTCCACTTCATCAATACATGTCTGTAGATCAACAATGTCAACAATACCAACTCAATAGTTTCTTTATCATAGGCATTTATAAAGAATAATGTGTCAATACTGTCATATCAAATCTCTAAATCTAATCTCTGTCTAATGCAAAAAATCAACAACACTCCTTGCATCAAATAAATAGATTACATCAATTCATAGACAAGTTCACACAAAACTTTGCCCTTGGTTGCTGTAGATGACACTTGTTCAATGAGGTAGTACAAAATCATAGATCAATAATCTCACTACAAATGAAGCCTTCAAATGAATTTTCAAAGATAACAAAGTTTGATATACTGAGTGTAACCCTGAAATAGAGAACTCAACATAAACTCAGCACTTAATGACGCACTAGCAGTGCTTAGTACTATATCATAGCAATTTTTCTTTATAATATCTGCAATAGCTCCACTCAACGACAATAAACAATAATATCCTTATTGGCATACGTCAACCCCACAGCCACACAATTTCTAGAAGAGTCTATCAACAGATTCTATAGTTCTTTGCATGAATGGGTGGATTGGGCTTCACTACTAAGAACCCGTCTCCATGTCTCGCCTATAGAAAACGCAAGTCTCAGGAGTTTCCAGGCAGGCTTTTCAGCATCATCCCCAGATTTAGCGTCCTTGTATCGTGTTGAACATCCCTAGTGCTTACTGACATTCCGCCCTTGAATCAATAAACAACATTCAATCTTGCGCCATTAACTGAACACTAATTCAAAAACAGCGCTGGTAACCAAACCAAATCAGAGCATATGTCGATTACGCCATGATCCAATCACGATTTCCCACACACGGCGCCAAAATTTTAGTAAGAACTGTTGATTTACTTGCAATATGTAGTTAGTACATTCCAAGAAACCACTCTAAGGTGTTGACTTCTCAATGCTCATATTAATCTCCATACCATTATAGATAAACCTTCGGTTCAAGTGCAATTGATTTTTCATCCAGCACACAACCAGATATGGAAAACTGACCAAGGTTTTCTTCAACCAATTATTCCAAACATGGAAAATAGATATTTTCTCAAGGGTTCAAGGTAGCCTAATACAATAAGGTTCGGCACCAAATTCTAGCTCTCTTTCTGGCTAGTGTTACGAGCCTGCAACCTCTTCCTCTCAAATTCAATCACTTTCTTCACCCTTTCATTGGCAGCTGAAGTACCTCCTGATACATTTTCTGGGAGGTACGGGCTGCTAACACGTACTTCATTCAGCACAATAATTGTGGTTTTCTCCCACTGAACAGGAAGCATTTTGGCGAAAGCATCAAAAATACTTTGTGGTTCAAGAATCTCTCAGGGGACGCCAACTAAGAAGTCAACAGAAAAGCACTCTAATTTTTGTAGTTCTAAGTCACGTATTTGAGAAATTCTCAATTTATATTCTCGTTTATTGATTTCTTCTAGCAAGGTTGTATGTGATCTGAACATGCTTCAAGTGTTGTATGAATGCAATTATTATAATCTAGTGCAAGGTATTTTTGGACATATTGTCAAAGGCTCAAAGATACTGTATTTCTAGTAGATAATTTTTGTTGTTAAATCCTCATTCTTATCCACAAATGCCAATGTGTTTTCCTAAAGGCCATATATCTTAGAGTATACCTGTGGAAGTTATACTACATACAGCAGGACTTCAGAGAGGATGGCTTCCATTCAACGGCACTAGCTTACCATTCAAAGGATTCTCTTGATACAAACTCAAAACTTAATCACGACTCCATATTTGAGCTCACTCTGCAATCTTTAAATCGATTTTATCTAGACCTCGGACCTCTCTTAACCATTGCTCCATAATTAAGAGGAAAAGCTTAAAGCTGAAGCTTGTGCCATCCACTGAACTCCATTCTTCAGCGGAAACCTAAAACAAACTCGAAAATCTTAAGCATTCCTTTATCATCTGATGAAATTTCGAGCTCTTATCAGCAGAATTTTGCTAGCAATACGCCGAAAACGTTTAATGTGTTCTTCTGGTCCACAAAACACAGAGGTGTTCATCTGGTCTGTGAAACTCAGAGAATTATTTGACAAGAATCCTCAGATTAGAGCAACACAGCGTTAAAAACACAGACTTTACAAACTTTACGAGCAGTGTTAAAAAACGCAGACTCACCAGTAGCGTTACTATACCATGTCAGTGCTTGGGAAGAGAAGAAGTAACATTGAAACATTCTAGAGATATTTCAGAGGACAGAGGCGTTAAGGCAATCGAGAGATAAAACAATTTTAACAGAAAGTGGAAGTAGGACAATGTTCAGGGGAACGTTTTATTGTTTTATGACAGCGCTCAGTCAAGACAGTGCTCAGGTCAGGACAATGCTCAAGTCAGGACAGTGCTTAGTAATAGGCATGCATATGATAGACCAGCGTTCAATATCAGACCAGCGTTCAATGTCAGGCCAACTCAAACGTTTCAAAGTGAGGCCAGGGTTCAATGTCATGATAGCACAAACATTTCAAATCAGGTCAAGATGATAGGGCAACAGAAGAGCAGGGTGCAGGTTTTATAAATGGTATATGGCAAACATAAACATTCTTGGACAGACATCTTCTAGCTGACAAAGAGCTAAGTAAAAGGAATATGGCAGACAGAAGTCAGGTAACGCAGAACTGACATATATATAGAGACCACAAAACAAGTGGCTCAAATTGGAGCAAGACCAACAATCACTCACTCTGATACCATGTTAAACACACATGGGAGAAAGAACAATATGAAGGATAAATCATGAGATTGCCATTTTTATTAACAAGAGATATACATTTATAGTACATTATGTGACCATTGGGTTTCACATCCCAAGGTCTCTTGGACTGCTTTTGTCCATTCGGCTTCCATACTAACCCATTAAGGATTAGGTGTCCAACAGAAAGAATAATGTCAATTGGCATATAATAAAGGATTATAGTGACACTGCCGTAGATGGAATCTGAAGGAAAATCTCGCCATAACTGCTTCATTAATTGGTCGTTTAACCTGTCAATCATGGTAAAGAAATTCATGAATACCCGTTACATCGTTTATATGATGAATGATCCATTCAAGCATGGCTTAGATTCTTTGATGGATAGTCAAAGATAAATCACAATCGGTGATTGGTAACGTGAAATGAAAGGATTTAATAATAGTCCAAAATATCTTCCGATTACCAAAAGGTGATATACTACATGCAAGCCTTTTAAATATGTTTCGAAACACGCACCTTGATTTAATGCATCGCAATTGGGGATGGGTTCGGGTCACATTACATATGCCATTGCAACATTGCCGATCACCGATGGCAATACGCCTTATCGCGTCGGAGGATTTGAATGTGTCATAATTCATGTATTGGGTTGTTACGGCCGACTGCCGATGGCGATACACTTTATTGCATCAAAGAGATGAGGGAGGTGTTTCTTTATGCTATATGTTTTACCTTTTCCTGATATCCGATATCGATTTCCTTCTCGGATCGGAGTGAGTCAATGGGTCTTTTATATATGTTTTTCTTATCATTGCGATATGTGATCTTACGATCGCTTTATCACAATAAAAAATAACTTTTATAATTATTTACAAGACCTACTTTATTTCTATTCAAAAGGTTTATTTTAAAATATATCATTTCAATTGGACCTTTTGAGGAGGATTTTCTAATGATGACTTAATACCAATTTATTCACACATCTAAGTTTAAAAGGGACCCATTTCATATTATGAGTTTTAAGTAAAAATTTTAATGAAATGGGGGATTGTTGTGAAACACAACAATTGGCGATTCACTGGGAGAAACAATTATCTCTGAAAAATTAATTAAAATACTTAAACGTTTTTAATCTGGAAATCTTATCTGATAGAAAAAATTCTAATATAACTAGGCAATCATAAATTCTGAATATAATGATAACTATTTTTGCTATTTTCTTCTCGTATTAAAATTAAATACATTCTAAGTTTTAAATTAGCCTTAATTGGTTGATAATGATAAAACAAGAAACTTTTCCAACTTAGCTTTATAATGACTCCTTTGTCATAGGTAGAGCCTCTACTGCCAGCAAACATTTATAGTATCAACATGGATACCTTTTAACCATTTTATCATTCATTATCCCATCCATTTTAGAGTATAATTAAAAAGAATGAATCTAAAAATATGTCTCCATATTTTTATATCACTTTTTATTTTTTCTTATTTTGTAAGATAAAAAGCCATTGTCTCGGTTTGGTGGCCAGTTGTCTGACAATGCCATTCACTGGTTGTCATTTAACTGAACAAGTTGGCTCGTAATGAGACCCCTTGTCTTATAATTATAATCCATTACCTTATTTTGGTGTGAAATATTGGTAATGTCAGTTGAACTATTCCCCTATGATCATGGTAAGCAGGCTTGTAATAAGACCTCTTATCTTTTATATCAAATATATTTTAGAATTACACTCTGAGTAATTATAAACTTTGATGAATGGGATGAACAATTTTCTCGTTAAGAAAACATGGATGACAGGGTGAGAGTTGAAGATGCTAATATTGAATCAGTTTATGTTTTGTATTGATAACCATTTTTAGGCCACTTGAAAACATTAAAATGATTTACAGTACTTCTAAATCTTGAGAAGATTTCACAGAAATAAAATGGGGTTTTCAGAATCTAAATATACCTAATTTCCTAGAAATTTATCTTTCGTTTAAGGCTTCCATTTTTCAAAAGTAAATATCAGAACTATTTCTTTTGAGTAACTCTTTCAATATAGCAAAAACCAATGAGAGGCATCTTACAACTTTATTTTCTCAAAATCCTAAAAATAAGTTATGCACACAAATTTTGCTGAAAATTGAATATTTACAAAGGGAGAAGCAGTTACCTCCTCAATTGAAGAATTTTTTCAAGATAAGGCCGTTAACAGGAAGACAATCTCTCTTTCCTGATAGATATTGCAATATGAAGGTAGAAGGGCCTATCTTCTTATTGATTTGAAATGGTCCAAGACACACTTTCTGGAACTTAGTGTGTTTTCCTTTATCCTCATCGGCTTTGTCCCATTTCAAAATCAGATCACCAACTTGTAATTGCTTTGAACTGGTTGAAGTTGTATCAAAAGATGACTTGATAATTTTTCGATGTTTTGCATGTATAATTCTGGCCTTTTCCCTTTCTTCCTTTAGTTTCAAAATTTGATCATGTCTTAGTTGAATAGAAGATGAGGGACTTTCTTCAATAAACTGCACTAAAGCTAGTGATGGGAATACTAAATTTGTTGGTATGACAACTTCTTTTCCATATAGTAGATTAAATGGAGAAGTGCCTATGTAGCCCTTCTGTGTTATTCTTTCAGCCCATAGTGCAAATATCAAATATTTATGCCAGTTTTTATGATTCTGCTCAATATCTCTCTTAATAATTTTGATAAGATTTTTATTGGTGGATTCTGCTAAACCATTACCTTGGGTGTAGTAATTTGCAAAATATTTCAATAAATCCTCTTTTGATAGCAAACTCAAATATATAATTTCCAGAGAAATAAGATGCATTATAAAAAACAAGAGCGTTTGGGACACCAAACCTGGTAATAATGAATTGATCTATGAATTCCATGATTGCCTCAGAGTTTGTTGTCTTTAAAGGAATTGCTTCAACCCACTTAGTGAAGTAATCAGTGGCTGTAAGGATATATCTATGCTATTTGGATGAATGTGGAGTGATTTACCCAATGATATCCAATCCCCATTGTTCAAAAGGCTGTTCAATGTTAACTGGTTGCAAAGGGAAAGCTGGCTTCTTTTGTCTTCCACTGGAGGTTTGACAACTTTGGAATTTCCTTACATATTCATGAGTATCTCTGAATAGGGTTGGCCAATAATATCCAACATGAATTATTTTGTGAGCTGTTGTATCAGCTCCAAAATGTCCTCCTCCTGGTCCGTCATGTAGCTCTTGCAAAACCTTTTGCGCTTCAGGTTTTTCTAAGCATCTTAATAAAATTGAATCATAATTTTGTCTAAACAATACATCATCTACAATTATGAATTTTTTCTCTTTCAATCTAATGCCACGTTTGCTTTTATAGGAAAGATTATAAGGAGCATATCCATTTTTCAACTAGAAAATTAGATCTACATATTGCAATTCAGGATCTGTGATACTTATCTGATTGATGTCTTCAGTGCCTTTTGTACCTTCAGGTTCCTGAATATTGGATGCTCCTATTAACAACCTACAAAAACCTTGGCCTTTGACAATCTTTACTGGTTTGATTTCTAAGTCATATTCTTGTAATGTTGTGACCCAATTTGCACTCTTTTCTCCTAATTCCCTTTGAACTAATAATTGTCTTACTGCTGAAAAAGGAACTATAACTTTTGTGCGAGCTTTTAAGAGAAAGGGTCTGTAGTGTTTTATGGCTTTGTACACAACAAAGGCTTGTTTTTCAACTTCCAAATAATTAACTTCAGCACCTTGAATATTTGAGCTGTAAAATGAGATTGGTGCTTCCAAGTTTTGATCGTTAATGTAAGTCAGCACCACTGCATAAGATGAAGTAGATGCAAGGGTATATAGCATCAAATGTTTTGAAAAATTAGGAGTGCTTAAATTAGGGGCAT
The DNA here is from genome assembly GCA_000404065.3 of Pinus taeda. Lineage (NCBI taxonomy): Eukaryota > Viridiplantae > Streptophyta > Pinopsida > Pinales > Pinaceae > Pinus > Pinus taeda. The sequence continues at coordinate 98,953 of APFE030878966.1, forward strand.
TTATGATTGATTGTTTGATGGAATCAAATGCCTCTTTTTCTATAGGCCCCCATTTAAACACCAAATTTTTCTCGATCATGGTTTGTAATGGTAAAATAATCTGGGAAAAATCTAGGACAAATCTTTTTACAAAGTTAGTTTGACCTAAAACTGACTGCATGGACTTTTTATTATGAGGGAAAGGAATATCATAAATCTCTTTAATTCTATTTGGATCAATGTAAATGCCATCCTTTGAAACAATGAAGCCCAAAAGCTTTCCTTGATTAAGAGAAAAAAAGCACTTCTTTGGATTGAGTGAGATACCATACCGTTTGTAGCATTCAAAGATTTGTTTTAAATCATGTAAATGATTCAACCTTTTTTTGGAAAATACGTGATATCATCTAAATAGACAACTACTGATTTATTAATCAAACCTTTGAATGCTATGTCCATTGCTCTTTGGAATGTAGCTCCAACATTGATAAGTCCAAAAGGCATCTTTTGATAAGCATAAGTTCCCCACTTGGTTCTGAGGGTAGTTTTGAGCCTGTCATTAGGATGGACCAAAATTTGGTTATATCCTGAAAGACCATCTAAAAAGGACATTAACTCAAAACCAACTACTGAATGGAGCATCTGTTCCATGGTAGGTAAAGGGAAGTTATCCTTTTGGTTTTCCTTATTAAGATTTCTGAAATCGATGCAAATCTTGATGTCGCCATTTTTCTTTCTAACTGGCACCATATTTTGAATGTTTGATAGGAAAAATTATCTTAGCCTTTAAGATTTTATTTAGCTCAGTATTTATTTGACTCTTTAGGTTAGGATGAATTTTCCTTAACTTCTGTTGCACTCGTTTTTGTTCAGAAACCATTGGATTAGTATGTTGAATGATTGATGTATCGTATGTTTTCAAATCATCATATTTCCAAGCGAAGACATATTTATTCTTATGCAATAGTCTAATGAATGCAATTCTTTCTTCTGAAGAAAATCCTAATCCTAAATTGATGTTTTGAGGAATTTCCTCAGTACCTAGGTTTACCAATTCAAATCTTAAAGTCAAACTCTAGAGCTTTGAATTGGTCACCTTTTTAAACCTGTCTTTAATATCGAAAGGATCTTCAAGTTTGACCACTGGTTTAGGTATTGAGTTTTCTCCTTGCTTTTCCTTCATTTGAAGGTCATGATCACTTTCATCAATGATTTGATTATCATAGGACTTGTCAAAGTCAAGAAACTTAAAATGTCTTCATCATGATTGAACACTTGCCAATTGGTGACATTATCGAGGATTGATGGTCTAAACATTAACTCTACTGAAAATCTGTTTGGGCTATAATCTTTAAATGGAAGGATCTTGGAGGCAAAATTGGCTAGTAGGTTGGCTGGTGCATTCTGGGACCTAGGGATGGGAGAAATATTGAATGCTAAAAGGTGAGATATGAGTTCCTGGACCAAAGACTAATAGTGTTTGAGATGACTAGAAAGGCAATGAATTGTATTTCTAACTTGTTTTATAGCAATTTCTGAATGTCTGAACACTTTCAAATATTTAACTTTAAGATCAATTGCTTTGTGGAGTCCTTGAACTAAGGCCTCATATTTGGCTATATTGTTTGTGCATTCAAATTTCAATCTTCATGATCACATGGTTTCTTCTCCCTGAGGGCTGACTAAAATACACCCTGCTCCTGCACTTTCACTAGATTTAGACCCATCAAAGTATAGTGACCAAAATAAAGAATTATCAACAATTTTATTTACAGTCTCCTTAGCAATATTGACACCTCTTGATCTATCGGTTTGTGAAAAAATTTCAATTTAAGATGTGGAATTATTAACTGAGAAAGGAGATGGTTGGGCAGTGAAATTGCCATAGAATGATTCGGATGAGTAATTCCCCAAAATATTGTTATTGAATGTTATTGGTTGATTTTCTTGCTCGAATTTAGTAACAGTGTGGGTCATATGTTTCTCCAGATCGATCTTGATCTGATTTGGATTTCCTTTATAAGGTAGCCACATATGGGACCAATTAGTGGAAATTTAACCATGGAGTTTCTCAGACTAGTCTCTACTCAAAATCAACCCATAGAATTCAGGTATATCACCGATTAAAATATCAATCCTCTGAACCACTCTTGGATCAGCTGATAACTTGATTGTTACTGAGTTGATTTCTCCTAAATCCTAGACCCTAGTTCTATCCAATTGTACAATGTGAATTGTAGACTTTTGGGGTTCAATGTTCAGTTTGGAACATACTAAAGTTGGCATTATATTAGAGGAAGCCTCTAAGTCAATCAAACAGTTGTGTAGATTTCTATTATAGATCTCATAGATTAAGAGGAAAGGAGGAGTATGTGAAATCGATCTATCTCCAATTAAAACGACATCAGTAGCTTCCACTCTACCAGGAGGTGGTTGGCCTGAATCATTAGTAGCTTTGGACAATACAACATTAGGAAGATGTGAAGAAGGTACAAAATTTAGCTCCTTAAGAAGTAATTTCTATTGATGTTTGAGTTTGCTAAGTTCAAACATAGTAATATTTGCCTTTGCCTTCTTCATGTCTTCGATAATATTGTATTCCATAGAATCTGTAACTACTAATGTCTTATATGTTGAAGGTGAACTTGAAGATGGTGGCTGATTTTGGGATGGAATCACCGCATCTTTCTTTGTGGGAATCTTTTGTTTGGTAGTAGCGGTACCTGCATTCCTTTTCTTCGAAGTTGATTGAACAGGTTCAGGAGTACTCTTACTCCTGGTAGACACAGGTAAAGCTTCCTGTTCATTTTCTGTATTGGAATTAGGTAAAATAAAGTCCCACATCCCATGATATTCTACAATCTCCTCTTCTTCGGGTTCTGTGGATGATAACATTTTTTCATCCTCTTCTTCCTCTTCAGGATTTGAATCTGCATTGGATATAACATTTGGTAGTTTTTATTCAGGTTTCTTATAATTTCTAAATGGCCTTTTTGTTGAAGTCTCAGCTACTTGCTTTTTGATTTCTACCATCTCATTTGACATAGTCTTGAGAATTTTTTGGAGACCCTCCATATCATATGGATCGTTAGGGATTTTCTTCTTTGACTCATCTTTGAAAGAAACTTTTTTGTATTTTCTATCTTCAAGAGCAACTTTCTTCTCTAAAGCAATAATGTGTTTCTCTACTGCAAGAACCTCTTTCATGTTTTCAGCTAAAGTTGGTTTTGTAGCTCTATCTACAAAATAGCTATATTTGAGGGTAGGGCTGTTATATACCACTCGCTTCTAATTTTCTCACTTGGTTTAGAGGCAGTTGGAATCTTATTCAAGAGTTTATTGAATCATGAGTTGAACTCCTTTATAGGTTCTTTGGATTCTATCCTAAGATTCGAGAGATCGTTGATTAATGTTGCTAAAGATTTGTCATCACCATACTTAATCAGAAATTGTTCCTGAAAAATGTTCCAACTCGTAATGGATTCAGAGGGCAGGGAAAAATACCAAGACCCAGCTGATCCTTGTAAAGTATAAGGGAAAATCCTAACATCAACATATTCCTCTGTCACTCCTTTTAAATTAACTGATAACATGAAATTGTTAATATGCTCCTCGACTTGTGTCCCTATATCTGGATTAAACTTTGGCAACCATTTTTCAGGAGAATCTAGCAATGGGTGTAATGGTGCAGGCATAGTGACCGCGCTAGGACTACTCCATGGATTTTGAGCCATTGTCAAATTAACAGTAGATGATATTGCCAATGAAATTCCAGATGTTTGAGAAGGATTTGATATTGAGGTTTGAGGTTGGGATGTTGAAGTTCCTGATCCCTGTTGAACAATAATGTGTAATGGAGGGGTGGAAGGCTGACTTCGCATTGGAGAAGATGAGATGGAGGATGATGATGAGAAAGTCTCAGTGTCATATCCTTCAGTGGTCTTCATTGCCCTTTTCCTTTTGGGTAAAGGCTACTCAGTAGGTTCAATACCAAGCTTCCTGCTTTGAAGTCTGGTGAGAGGGTGAGGTAGATTGAATTGCGAAGTCTCACTGCCTTGAGATACCTCAGATTTCTATGATGATATTGAAAAGCCTTGAAGTTTATTGATGAGAGACTGAACTTCAAGAGACTTAGGACTGAATCATTTTGTGGTATATTGGGTTTGAGTAGTTGTGGTTGACTCCTCTTCTTCTCATTTGGATACTGGTGTTCTAGCATGCAAATGAGACGTCCGAGGTGAGGTGGAGGGAGATTTACTCTCAGACCATAGGTTTGGGTTTGCTCTCCATTCACATTTCATGCCCTCCTTCTAGCACCAAAAATGTTGATGCCTCGAAAATCATTGCAACAAGATTACGGAAAACCACTTGGTCCAGACCTTAAAGGCAGCTCCTTTTCCATTTGGTGTGGTGGCTCCGACTGGAAATAATGGGACCAGTTTCCTAATAATTTGAAGATGGGATGGATAATTGGTGGATTTTTGATATCTAATGATAATGGATGATGATTTAATCTACAAAGTAAAATTATAAACAACTAATCTGTCCTGGGGAATTTCTATTCTTGTGTAACTTTTGATGATCTTTATCCACAAACAGGCATATAGATGACTTTATTAGTAAATAAAGACATTTATTCATATGATAATTACTTTTTTGAAGTAGTTTAACAAAGTAATGATTAAAACATTATTACATTATTCTTAATATATCATTGACATAAATATGATTGAAAGAATAACACCCCTTAAACATTCAATAGTGATAAGCATAAGGACTGCTGTTAAAACACACACACACACACACACACACACACACACATATATATATCCAATGATAGCAATATTAAATAAATGACGATTCACATTAAAGAATGAAGAAAGAGCATAGAAAATAGTACCATATGTTATTTGGATCACTCCCGATATCAATCGCATTCAAATTCCTTCTTCTAACTTAGAAACACTTCCACAATAAAGTAATAGTGCACATATAATCAAAGATTTCTTCGTTAAAATTCAGAATACTGGCCCAGTCTTAATAAAAATTATATAAGAAGTACAATAGTGTAACTTACTGATTTCAGTTTGTACAAAAACTGAGGACCCTTTCCAAATGCGTGAAAGGGTCTATAAATACTATCTAAGCTAACTAATTATGAAAAGAAATGCTATTAGGTGGTATAAATAGATCATCAAAATATCCTCAAAATAGGCCTGTTTACAGTTGGCAGCATAATTCACTGTTTCATATGGTCTTCCTTTTGCTTGAGATGGCAGATAGCAAGCATTGGTTGCAATTCTGGAGGGTGACTTAGACAAGAATGCACTTGTGTTGAATATGTGGCATCGTGAATTTTGGGAATCATGTAACCAATTGCATTGGTTAAACATTTGAGCACTGCCCTCTGACTGTATGGTTTAACTAGGAAAAACCAAAAGGTATCCCAAGTTAAACTTTGGATGCCTGCGATTAATCTCCCATTCTTCTCGAATTATTGATTGCATGTTTGTTCCAATGCCTTGGCTAACGGCAATTTACCTGGAGTGCACTATGAAATCAAGTTAGACAGATGAAAACTATCATTGATTAACTCAATTAAATTATTGGTTGATAATCTGCATCTTGAGGTTTCTCTTTCTGCTTTCATCAATTCTGACTGTCATTCTAGGAAAATGATTTCTTTATGTGACTCTAGAATTAATAGCACATTCGCGGCTTGCCCTTCACTGGTTTCTTACCAAGTGAGAAAGTTGGTTAAAGTCTCATCGGCTTGTTCCAAATCCTGCCTAGCATCGACTCATTTCTCAATTATTGATGAAGTAATCTCACAGAGGGGCTCAACCAGGGAAATATTATGACATAGAAATTTTAGCTGTGTAATCAATGCTTTATTCATCTGGAGAGCTTCGGACCTGAAATCTATTGGTTGAGGAAGACTTTTGAATTTTCCTACCTATTGTGATAGTTAAGCGATTTTCTCATCTTGTGTCTTACTCATTTGTTCATTCATTGTCTTCAGATTGGCAAATGCTGCGGATAATTCTTTTTTTTTTCTGCGCTGCACTCTGATCTATCCTCTACTTCTCTTTGATCAAGTGTTCATTTAATTGATTGTTTATCTGTTGTTGTTCTGCTAGCTGCTGTACTAACTATTCTATTCTTTGTTGTCTCTGGGATACCTGTCACTGTAAGGAAACAATTGTTTGGTCTTTTTCCTTGAGTAAATTGCTTACCTCTGATGCTTTGTCCATAGTAGCTACCGAGTAAGATCTGGCATACTGAAAAAGTTTTGTGAGGTCTTCGGAAGGATTGAATTCTTCTTTCCATACCACATTAGCCATCTCTTTTTGTACAGGTAAAAGGGAAGATTGATCAAGTCTTCTTCTTTTCCTTTGTCTTTTCACTATAGCCCTATGTTTTGGACTGTAAAAGACATCTAATGGTGGTATGTCTTCTATCTACAAAACAATCTGATCGGATGGATCCTTAGGAATTATTTCCACATTTTCGCTTGTGGGTAGGCCGCTGGTCTCTACAGTTGGAACCGCAGTTGTCGCTGTCTCTTGACAGGATGTTACTTTAAGTGTGCTAAAACCTTGTGAACCTTCAAGATTGCTTATAATGGAATCGAATTGTTTCCATTCTTTAAGGAGCTTTGGATCAATCTGAGTATCTATATTGATGTGTTCACTGACCTTGTCCTATTCTTTTTCCTATTCTTTCTCTTGCTCTTATCCTTCTCTTTCTCCTGCTCTGGTTCTTTTCTTTTTTTGGGAATCTTCTCTATAGCGGGAGGTTTATCAATAATGTGTTGTTGAGGCTCGCTTGACTGGGTTGTTGGGGTAGTAGCTAATAAGTCCAGAGGTAGAGTTTGCAACCTGTGTTCTCTAAGCCTATTAAGTTCTACCATTCCTTCATATTTGTATCTCATTTTGGCCAATGTTTTTACCTAGAATAATGATTATGCTGAAGAAAACAGGTCATCAAATTCATCTTTTTCATGTTCAAACTTTGTAAGTTTGGCTTGTTCAAGAACAGTATAGGCAACTTTCCTTGGATCGAATTGCCTGTTAGGAATGGTTGCAAGATTGAGCATGTTTATTTTTCTGCCTCCTTTTCCGCATGCTTGTAATCATGTAGAGTGTAAACACCACATCTCAAATGAAATGTAGGCCAAGCCTACTTTTTAGAATTCCTAAGAGTTTTGGATGTTCCTGCTGTTGTTATTTGGTAGGCCAATTCTCGAGCTAACAGCTTATCAGGTACATACGGAGGAAGGACATGGGGTCTTCTAAGACTACCATAAACCCTTATATATGTGAACTTGTCTTCCCCGAACCAATTCCCTACAGAAGTCAAGTCAATCTTTGCTTCCTTGGAAATCTTTGGGGCAAGCTTCTCAAAAATGGCATAATAGATAGGTAACATGAAACCATTATAGATTTGGTAAAACTGGTCTTTATAGTGCACCTTCCATAACATTTGATGATAAATGTGGATTGGCTTAGGGTCTTGTGAATTCCATATCCACCCGAGTATAGGATATTCGGAATTAAAGCAAAGAGTATCCACAATATAAGCACTGTAATAAAAAGGGGGAATAGTCCTGTGGTTATGCGTGTATTTGATCTAAATTCAAGAATTGCAGTGGCTAATTTATCGGACAATATGTTTGCCCAATCCATCACTTCACTATTAACCGTCACTTCCATTAAAGGAACCATTTCAATAGAGAACTTTGTAGAGTCATGCATTCCTCACATTCTACACATCATTGCCCCAACATAACAGTAAGGATAAGACAATGATGCTACAGAGTACTTACCTGATGATTCATGTTTGTGCTTTTCAGGATTCTGTCTCCACTTCTTAATTGGGGCCGATTAAGTCTCGTTCTCCTCTATGAACTTTTCAAGAAAGGCTTCGTTGTATTTATTTTTAGGTCCGGGCAAGTGATACATATTCCTTAAGTCATGAGGCTGAAATGAGCCAAAAATCCTTCCATCAACTGTGCAAAATGTTTTGTTTAAAACCAGAATTTCTTCTACTTCCCATCTCACTACATCAATGTATGGAAGAAGTTTCTCACGTGCTGCTATCATGTGCAAATATGAATCAGCTAAATCTTTAAGGGAAGCTTCTGATTTACTAGTTGAATCTGTAGTAACTTCTCTCGATACTTCCTCAGGCTGCTCTGCTTCAATTAAATTGTAGATGCTTTGCCAACTTGTATTTCCAAGGCCGAGACATGTAGTGTCTGAGATTAAACCTTTTTTACTTGGTCTTGGATCATTGGTTGACTGCATTGTTGTCGTAGGAGCCACTGCTGCTACGGATTTCTTAGATTTCTTTCCGATTTGTTTCAAATTTGTTATTTCAGCGAAGTTATGCACAAGGAATTAAACCAACGTGATACAGAGAATAGCTAGTATAACCTAATATGAAAGAATAATGTCAATTGGCGTATAATAAAGGATTATAGTGAAACTACTACAGATGGAATCTAAAGGAAAATATCACCATAACTGCTTCATTAATTAGCTGTTTAACCTGTCAGTCATGGTAAAGGAGTTCATGAATACCCATTATATCATTTATATAATGAATGATCCATTCAAGCATGGCTTAGATTCTTTGATGGATAGTCAGAGATAAATCGCAATTGGTGATTGGTAACATGAACCGAAAGGCTTTAATAATAGTCCAAAATATCCTCTGATTACCAAAAGGTGATATACTACATGCAAGCCTTTTAAATATGTTTCGAAACACACGCCTTGATTTAATGCATCACAATCAGGGATGGGTTCGGGTCATATTACTTATGCCATTGCAACATTGCAGATCGCTGATGGCGATATGCCTTATTGCATCGGAGGATTTGAATGTGTCATGATTCATGTATTGGGTTGTTATGGCTGATTGCCGATGACAATACACTTTATCGCATCGAAGAGATGAGGGAGGTGTTTCTTTAAGCTATGTGTTTTACCTTTTCCCGATATCCGATAGCGATTTCCTTTTCAGATCGGAGTGAGTCAATGGGTCTTTTATATATGTTTTTCTTATCATTGCAATATGTGATCTTGTGATTGCTTTATCGCAATAACAAAGAACTTTTATAATTATTTACAAGACCTACTTTATTTCTATTCAAAAGGTTTATTTTGAAATATATCATTTCCATTGGACCTTTTGATGAGGTTTTTCTAATGATGAGTTAATACCAATTTATTCACACATCTAAGTTTAAAAGGGACCCATTTCATATTATGAGTTTTAAGTAAAAATTTTATTGAAATGGGGAGTTGTTGTACATCACAACAGGTGGGCAGCCAACTTCTTGGGATCATAACTTGGTGATATTATCTCCATTTGGTGCGTACGATACCTTGTTGGGAAGGTCTCTCTAAGTACTACAGGCTTCTTCATATGCCCTTGCCTATGGCTATGGGCCTATGATAGACCTCAAAATAATGATGTTTAGGGTGTCAAAGCTGCTCCAGAACTTCAGGACCAGAAAAACTTCTAAAAATAGTAAATGATGAAATAACAAGGAAACAGATGAAACTAACTGGAGCGTCTAGGTCGAATAGTTAGGTGGCAAACAATATCCACCTAGATAATTCCTCCCCCCTTGGGAAGCAATGGTCCCCACTGCATGCAGAGCCCCCATGAGGTGAGGAAATTTCTATTGAACCTAATCCCTGGTCAAGGAGTTGCCGGTTTTGAAAACTTGATATAGCTATATCATCTATTAGCAACTGCTATTGATCTTTGTGTCCATGATCTGATCAATTATGACATGTTCAATGCAGTCTGTGTTAAGATTTATTGGTGTGAGTTGTTCTACAATGTCGAATGTGTCCAACAATCATGGAATGTATGACTGAAGGCTGTCTACATTGAACACTTGGTGTAGACCAAGGAACGGTGGGATGCTGAGCTCAAAGGCATTGTCACCGATAGCCTTGGTGATGGTGTATGGTCCATATCAAAGTGGGTGAAGCTTGCGATGTGATCCAATGAGGCGCTCCTTCTGTAAATGTAGATAAACTTTGTCGCCCACCTGGAACTTGTGCGACACTAGATGTTGATCATGGCACTGCTTGTACTAAGCATTGGCTCTGTCCAATATATCATGGACTTTTTGGTGGATGTGTTGAATGCACTCAATGAAGTTTTTAGCCCTCTTCCTTTGGACTATATGTGAGACGAATCTGCCTGAGTGGCTGCAAATCATGTGCCCACATCAATGGGACATAATGGATGAAATGGCTGTGGCCTATTGAGCTATGGATAGCTTTGTTGTAGCTTTGTTGGACATAAGGGAGACATTAATCCCACGTGCATGGATTCTTTGAGTTGTACATGTATATAATGTGTAGGATCATCCTATTGACAACCTCTATTTGGCCATAAGTTTGGGGATGGAAATTCGTAGACTTAGTAAGTTTCATATCCAACATCAACTAGGGACTAGACAAAAATACACTTGGGAATCTGCTGTCCCAATATGAGTTTATGGACATGGGATCCCAAAGTGTACCCACACTCACTTAAAGAAGAGCTTAGGAGTGGCGTATGATGTGATACTCTTCTTGTAGGCCACCATGATGGCCATCTTTTAGAATCAGTTGACAACCATTAAAATGTTATCGTTTTCATGCTTAGTAGAAGGAAGGCCCGACATTCACTTGTGTTGTGAGTGGAGCTCTTATGGAACACACACATTTTTCCGATGTCCTTCTTTGTCTTCATTGTGTTGTTCTTTGCTTGCAGCTTTGGCAGGCTGTCTTGGGTAGCTCTGCCTTGGCTCTATCCTTTTCTCTCTGGTTTGGGGTTACCTTTTCCTTGCTTTGGATTCGTAGATCCAAAGTCTCGCTTCTTTTGTTTAAACTTCTACTCAGTCTTGACGGCGCATCGGTACACTGTGCTAAGTGAGGAAATGTCTAGGAACTCCATCTCATTCTACATGTACATGGATGTTGGTGGCAACCTGCCTATTCCACCCAAACCCTCAAGTCAGTTTCATTTGTTTCCTTGTTTATTTTGGCAGTTACCATTTTTAGTAGCTTTTCAGGTCCTGAAATTCCAAAGAAGTTTTGACACCCTACACAACATTTTTTTGAGGTCCACTCTAGACCCATGGCCATAGGTAAGGGCCTGCGGTCAAAGTTGTAGTACCTAGAGAGATATTCCCAACAAGGTATTGTACACGCCAAATGGAGATAATATGAAAAAGTTACGACCTTAGGAAGTTGGCTACCCAACTAACCCCAAAGGGGCCCACAAAATCTTGGCATTACATCTCCTGGGGTTAGGGTTTTGGTTGTTAAGTGTTTTATCATTTTTTTCAATAATAAATAGGCCCTTGAGCCTCATTGTAACATAGTTCAGTTGGCATGTAGCCACCACATCTCTTCTAAGGGATAAGCTACAATAACTCAAGCTATCTTATTTCCATTCGATTTGTAAGCATAGTTCAATATTTTTTTGTCAATGAAATGAAGTGTTTTTCTGCTACATCTTTGTATTTATGATTATATTTGTAATTTTTTGCGTTCTTGTTTAAGTTTGGATTAGTGGTATCAGAGAATTTTGCTCTTTCTCTGTTTTTCTTTGCATGGCTCCAATGAGGTTAGTATATAAGGAGTTAGGGCTCGATCTGGTTGAACCGTTGCAAGATCAACCTCGCAATCCCCAATCACCTCCCATGGCAGAAGAAAACAAAAACGAGGGTGAAGGAGAAACTTCCAAAATGTTGCTCGAGTAAGCCCTCGAGCGTCAGAAGGACACAATGATGGATAATTTTTCCCAAATCCTCTGATGGATACCCACAGGTGACGCATCTTCATCCAGTAGCTACTCTGGAAGTGCCACTCCTTTTAAGGTACAAGTTAACCTCGATATTCCCATATTTTAGGGCCTAATAGAGTCAGACACTATGGATAAATGGTTAAATTTGTTGGAAGGATATTTTTCAGTTCATGACTTTTCCAATTGGGAAAATATTACTTTTTCACTTTTCAAATATGCCTCACACGTCAAGGACTTGTGGGAAACTTATTATGAACAAAAGGATCAGAGTGAACCCTCGCTATTTTGAGCCACACCGACTTGGGATTCTTTCCAAGATGCCATCAAGGGACAATATTACTTTGTCGGGAGTTATGAAGATAAATACATAAAGTGCATGACACTATGGCAGGGAAGGGACCAAAATGTGTCAGAGTTTACAAATATTTTCCATACCCTCCGCACGGCAATAGGTATCAAGGATATTTAGTGGAATTTGGTACTCAAGTAGTATGGCTATCTACACAAGTACTTCCAAGACTTTTTGGGCCCTATTCGGGTTAGTTGGGCAACCAAATTCCCGGGGTCGTAACTTGGTCATATTATCTCTATTTGGTGCATATGATACCTTGTTGGGAAGGTATCTCTAGGTACTACAGGTTTTTCCATAGGTCCTTGCCTATGGCTATGAGCCTACAACAGACCTCAAAATAATGCCATTCAGGGGGTCAAAACGGCTCCAGAATTTCAGGACCCGGAAAACTGCAAGAAATAGTAGATGCTGAAATAAACAAGGAAACATATGAAACTAACTGGAGGGTTTAGGTAGAATAGGTAGGTGGCCACCAATATCCACTTGGATCAGCACACGCTCTAGTTTTTAGCTCTTCTTTTCTTTCCCAACTCTGAGAAATATGACTCCCTTCTGTTTTCCATAAACATAATTTCACAGAAATCCAAATCAACATGCTTCAAACCTGACAACAAATTTCTTGAGTGAAGAATTGTAATCCACTTCTCCCTCATGTACATGAGCCTATTGTAGAATTTTGTAGAATTTTTCTACAAATCGGCTAGCTCTGATAACATGTAGAACTTTTTCTACAAATCAGCTAGCTCTAATACCATGTAGAAATTTCCCACCTATAGATCACTTGTTAATGCAATGTACTAAAGAAAAACGCTTGCTCTACTTCTACAAACAATTTAGTGGAAGCTTAATTGAATTGAGAAAGATCAATAAGAACACATATAACTAATATGGTGAAATCAAACACACATAAATAGAAGATATAACCAGGGGAAAGCACCAGCCTAAAACCTCATCTTTGTATTAGCATACAAGTGGAAATATGTTCAGATTACACAAAGCCTTAGCTCGGAAGCTATCCAGCTCTTAGTACAATCCCTCTACTGCTCATAGATAGTTAAAAGCTTCTCACAAACCTTCTCCTCTGCCCTCCAAGCCTCCTATTTCTATGCACATCTTTTTCCAGGTCCTCCAGCTACAACCTTTTTGATTCTCTCCTCACACATAGCACTGATTGCTGAAATAACTACATAAACCTGAAGGAGATAAGTCCTCATCATGGATGAGCTTCCTTTATAGGAAAAATATTCATATAAATAATAGTACATTGTCCCTTCCCTAATCTCAACTATATCTTTATCTGAACTGACATGCATCAATTATCCATGAGACAATACTCATTTATCTGAAAATAATAGTTGTCACATGCATGCAAGCATCAACAAACTATATCTCATTAATTTAACAACTTGTTAAATTAATCTAACTAAACTTGACTAAGTTAAACTAAGTGAACTGATCCTCTCAATATAGAACTCCTCCTTAATTCCTCAATCACTGGAGCAAATCAAGGACATATTCCCCAATTAGTGGAGAAATAATTACATGTTCTCACGAAGACTTCAGTTTGGTTTTCCATAACTAGTTAACTCATGGAGAATTAATTAATTAATATTCCAAACTGTTCGTAAGACCAAATTCGAATTTACTTCCTATAGATAGACCACGGACCGCTATAAATAGGAAGGGACCCAAAAATGTTAGTTTTAGAAGATGTTATTTTTAGTAGTTTCACCTCTCACCGAAGGTGGCCAAAATGCTCATTGGCCAAACTGCTATTTTTAGAAGTGCTATTTTTAGCAGTTCTATTTTTAGCACTTTCTAAATTTAGCATTTCTTGTTGGACACTTTTCAACAATCCCTCTCAACAAGAAAGACTTCCTCTCGAACCTAATCCTATAACTTTGGAATGTTTTGCATGCAACACATCTACCAAGTTTGTTTTCTCTAGCAACACTCGGAACAAGAAAAACTCCCAACTGACCACTCTGTTGGGCTAGAAACATACTCTGATGCTGAAGCTCTACCTATTGCTGACAAGTGATCCCTCTCTGACCTCTGCGCTACTGCAAAATCTCCATGCATCTCACACCGTTGCATCCTTCTCTGTCCTACCCTGCACTGTGCAACGCACTTGTGCCTCTCGCATTGTTGCAGCTTGCATGCTCTGCATTGTCCTAAGATTCCCTACACTATAGCTCTCTCTGCCACTCCATCCGCATTTGTCTCTACCCAATCAGCCAGTTCCTACTACTCCACGTCGGGGCTCCCATAGCAAGGTCTCATCCAAGAGGTTGGGTACCTCAAGAATTCTGCCCCTCCTCCTTAGGATAATCACTCGATATCACCCCACCTCCTACCTAGAGGTATGGCTGCATGTGATCCCTCTGCCCACTTGGCTCAAAGTTTCCCCCTACTCGAGGTCTCTGCATGAGTAGATGTCTCTACCTGATCTCCACTCAACTTCACCTATTGTGGTTTCTCCACAACCTCCTGAAGTTGTTGCACCAATCGTGGCTCCTCCACAATTTTCTGAGACTTCTTCTGATTCTACATGTTGAGAGGTAATTTACTTTCCCTCTCAACCACCAAGCATCTAACCTTTGTCTTTCTCCTCAGGCCTTTGCATGCATCTTGTACCTCAAGTGCATACAGGTTCTTAGCTAGCACACCAATCTGTTTCCATTTCTATTTCCCATTGTCACAAAATTTTATGGAAAAAGAGATGATTTTAAATCAACGATATCTCCCTCATTCGAACTCCGATTTAGTTGATTTTCTTTTTTAATTTGGGTACTTTTCTCGCAAGGAATCCAAATATGCTATTTATTTCTGAAAATTTTGTACAAAAATGTTTAGATCTTCTCTGTAAACTGTTGGCCCAAAACTCAAACTTTGAAATCTCCTCTTAATATACTATT
Organism: Pinus taeda; assembly: GCA_000404065.3. NCBI lineage: Eukaryota > Viridiplantae > Streptophyta > Pinopsida > Pinales > Pinaceae > Pinus > Pinus taeda. The sequence goes on from APFE030878966.1 coordinate 114,025, forward strand.
CTTTCTTGATCACCTGTGCTTCGATACCATGTAGAATTTTGTAGAATTTTTCTAAAAATCAGCTAGCTCTGATACCATGTAGAATTTTTTCTACAAATCAGCTAGCTTTGATACCTTGTAGAAATTTCCCACCTGTATACTGTTAGCGCTCAAATCTACCATAGGCTGAAATAAGGTAAAACTCGAGGCTACATCAAACCACGCTCAACCTCGTAGCTAGCCCTACGAGGACAGGAGAGGGCTCTCTCCGGGTCAAACTCGGCAAAAGATAATTGAAAAGGCTCGAGATGACCGAATTGATCATTGATTTTAGGCTAGGTATGAAGTACAAAGAGTTTAGAATTGATTTTTAAAGATTTTGTTGAATTCAAGGGAAGGGCAATTTTGGATGTGGGGACGAGGCACAGCTTTTGCATAGGTCTACTTGGGGAAAGATAGGTGATTGTATTGATGCCTTAAAGCAAGTGAGATGGGTAGATCAAACTGGTGAGGAGCTAAGGAGAGCAAGGGAGTATCAAGGATTCTCCTTAAACTGAAGAAAACATAAAAGATTAAACATATTTAAAGGCAGAGCATAGCAATTTCATGGATTCTACCTTAACACTTCATTTGTTTAATTACAGAAGATTCAATAGAGAAAATGATACACATACACAACTTACAAGTACTGAGAGAGACACACCATCAGCAAATAAAGCCACATGAATCCAAAATAGTGCTGCAAAACCCTGGTCTTTCCTTTGCCAAAATGCAAATAAGATATGTACAATATAGTCTCAAGCTATTCCCAAGAGTCCAACCTTTCTAACCTTTGAAAATGATTGAGAAAATACATAATATAGGCAAGCCAACTCATTCCCTTGCCTCTAGGGGTCGATCTCATCATCCTAGGAGCTGTTCCAACCAATTCTAAACTAAGCACTACAATCTAGGTAGTCAAAACAACTTGCCTCTATAAGCTAGGAAACCAATTCATTCATTACATTTTTGCTATTTTATGAATGAATCATCTAGAATAGGTAAATAAGTGTCAAAATAGCACAAAGTTCCATTAATTACATCAAGGAGGGTGAAAAGCCCCATCACAAGTCAGAACTAGTTAAACTGGCTTCATTTGCTATGCTGAGGAGGAAAACTGTGCCAAAAAACCCTGTGCGCCGTGCGCCTGAGCCCTGTGCGCCGCGCGCCTTTCCACCTGCTGTTGGGGCACTTCTCGACATCCAAATTGAGCTTAGGTTGGCTTGTTGGAAATCCTTGGATGTCTACTTTCCAACCCAAGTAGAAGTTTCCAATTTGGTCTCCATTTGACCCTCCTAAAGTGGATTCTCCCAGAAGTACTTCCTGTTGCTGCAAAAAGTGGCAGAAAGGTGATTTTCATGATGTTTTTGAGCTTTTGATCACCCAAAACTTGATGAAATTCCTTGGAAATGGCTGAGCATGTGTATTTCATCATGAAAAATCCAAAAATATAAGCCACCTGTGATTTGGATCTCCCCATCTTATGGGTTACGCGCTGAGCGTGACGCGTAGAACCAAAAAACCTGTTTCGCAAGCCAAAAATTTTGAAACGACAAAATCTTCTCCAAATTTGGAGTGAAGACCCTCCATCATGTATCATGCTCAACTAATGAAGCCTCGGCCAAAACTCGAAGCGGATCAGGCCTTTTGCATTTTTTTTGCACTTTTCTCAAATGCCTTTTGAGGATCTTCATTCTCGCTTTGCAAACATGCATGCGAGCCCAATAGTGAGTCTTCATGTGGCGAAGCATGTCTTTGTCTCTATTGGCCTTTGCCAACAATTTCTCCAGATGTGTGTTAACATGTATGAGCATAGACTCTCGATCAACCTCTATCTCCTGCTGAATGGGTGTCATCTCATTTAGGCTTCTTTGGGCAGCCTGCCGGTCTTCACGGATGTTTTTCCACTTCTATGAGGCCTCCAGGGTGCATGTTTAGGGAAATGTAGGAGGGTTTGGGAGGTTTATATAATTTAGGGTTTGGGGTTTGTGCATTTAGCAATGGGTGGAAGGGAATTGGGGATAGGGTTTTAGTAAGTTTAGGGGATAGGGAACAATAACATTCAAGGGGAAATGGTATATGGGAGACGGGAATGATGGGAAAAGGGAATAATGTGATGGAGGGGGAGCCTTGGTAACAAAACGATGAATGTGAAACCCTTAACAACAGTTGGCTTGAGGAGTTTTAGAGGTAGGGTTTGGATGTTTTCTTTAAAACATTTGGAACCATCAACCACCATCACATAACACACAAATGGATGAAACGATGGAATGTCGACCCTACCTAGCCAATTTATACGGAGAGGAGGCGATTTGATGCCTTTCCAAGAAATTTTCGGCCTTAAAACCCAGCGCGTCACACACCTCACCCAATGTGCCACATGCCTCTAATGTTTCGCGCCAATGTATTTTTACACTACGTTTTTGTGCCTGATGCGCCGCACGCCCCTAATGCGCTGCGCGCCCAGCCTGATGCGCCGCACACACCCAATGACATAATGCATTTTGCAGGAGGCTTTTGGAGGCCTTCCCTGTGTCAAAATCATGTGCGTGATAGCTTGTTGGAAATTTCTTTGAGTCAAATTTCTAACCCAACTGGAATTTTTTAATTTGGAGTTCATTTGCCTTGTCAAAAATCAAATCTCCCAAGACTGGTCAAATTGTGCCAAATGAGGCTGCCTCAAGGAAGAGTGCTGTTGCAGCCAACTTTCGAATGCCTTCCTCAACTCCAAATTGAGCTCATGATAGTTCATTGGAAAGCTAGTTTTGTCTAGTTATCATTTAACTCATCAAGCAAGTCATTTGGCCAACCTAGCTATGAGAAACCTTGATTTTCCCAAGGTCACTTTAGAGGTCCATTCAATTCTCCTGAGGCAACGATATTTTTGACATTTCTCTAAAACCATGACACCTGTGTAAAAAGTGAAGGAGGTGTTTCTTATTTGGCATGTTTTGGACAAAAACCTCTCTCATTTTTTCAAAATTCATCTTTTATTTCTCTGGAACATCTTTTGAGTGAAACTTATCCCGATGTGTGAAACAAGGGATTTTGTCGAAATGAAGCGAAATGAAGGGGATAAGGGGCTTCTAAATTCTTGGGGAAATTTTTGGAAGTAGGGAGGGACGTTAGGAAGTAGTGGAAAGTGGAACCTCAGAGGTCGAGTGAGGGGAAGGGGTCCAAAAGTTCAAAACACAGGCCTAGCCTAGAAAATTGCCAAGTTGTGGCAAGAAACTAGAGTTTGTGCAAAAAAGAGAAATTTGGGGAATCTCAGTGATGGGAAGTTTTTAATAAGGTATATTAGGGATAGGGGAAGGTGTATGAACATCTGGATACAAGTTTTGCTAATGATTTGACCGTCCAAGAGAAATTGCCTTCAAAACCCTAGGAGAGGGAAATGAACCTTACCTAGGTGCAATTGAGGCATGAACAAGGTGTAAAATGACCCAATGGAACCTGACATGATGATAACAACCTTCTGAATGATGATAGAATCGGCTGAATAGTGACATAGAGTGACATTTGGACAACTTTGAAAGGAGTGAAAGCAAACCCTAGACCTAATGCCTAGTGACCAAATTTTGCTTGAAGACTCACTGAAATGACAAAATTTGATGTTGAAACTCTGAGACCACTTTGTAAGAGCATATTTGATCATGGAGGAAGGCTAGAAAGGCTGACACTAACATATATCACCTGGTAATGCAATGTACTAAAGCAAAACACTTGATCTACTTCTACAAAAAAGTTAGCGGAAGCTTAATCGAATTGAGCAAGATTAGTAAGAACACATATAACTAATATGGAGAAATCAAACACACATAACACTGAAGATATAACCAAGGGAAAGCACCATCCTAAAACCCCATCTTTGTATTAGCACACAAGTGGGAAAATTTCTGGATTACACAAAGCCTTAGCTTGGAAGCTATCCAACTCTCAGTACAATCCTTCTGCTGCTCATAGACAGTCAAAGGCTTCTCACAAACCTTATCCTCTACCCTCCAAGCCTCCTATTTCTATGCCCAGTTCTTCCCGGGTCCTCTAGCTATAACCTATGTGATTCTCACCTCACTCACAACACGGACCTCTAAAATAACTACACAAACCTGAAGGAGATAAATCCTCGTCATGGATGAGTTTTCTTTACAGGAAAAATATTCATTGAACTGATAGTACACTATCCCTTCTTTGATCTCAACTAGGTCTCTATTTGAACTAACATCCATTAGTTATCCATGAGTGAATATTCAGTTATATGAAAATAATAGTTGTCGCATGCATGCAAGCATCAACAAACTATACCTCATTAATTTAACAACTTGTTAAATTAATCTAACTGAACTTGACTAAGTTAAACTAAGTCAACTAATCCTCTCAATATAGAACTCATCCTTAATTCCTCAATCAGTGGAGCAAATCAAGGACACATTCCCCAATTAGTGGAGAAATAATTGCATGTTCTCACAAAGAATTCAGTTTGGTTTTCCATAACTAATTAAATCATGGAGAATTAATTAATTAATATTCCAAACTGCTGGTAAGACCAAATTTGAATTCACTTCCTATAAATAGACTAGCGACTGTTATAAATAGGAAGGGGCCCGGAAATGCTATTTTTAGAGGATGTTATTTTTAGCAGTTTCACCTCTCACCCAAGGTGGCCAAAATGCTCATTGGGAAAACTCCTATTTTTAGAAGTGTTATTTTTAGTAGCCCTATTTTTAGAACTTTCTAAATTTAGAATTTCTTTTTGGACACTTTTCAACACCTATGATGCCTTGCATCTGCTCCTATGGAGGTTAAATCATTAACATAATTAGAAATACCATTGCATAAATACAATGTACCAACATTTTCTACTTTTGATATTACTAGGGCTCCTTTAGTGACCTTCTAGGTTTTATCTGTAAAAGTATTTACACAACCTTCACCTCCCAACTGCCCTATTGAAGTTAGATTTTTATTTAGATATGGAACATGCCTTACCTTCTCCAATAACCATTGGTTTCCATTCTGTTCTTTTATGAAAAATTTACCCATTCCAATGATTTTACCAGGTTTATCATCACCCAAACGAACCTGTCCAAAATATCGTTGAACATAATGATGAAAATGTTTCTTATCAGGTGTGGCATGGAATGAGGCCTTTGAATCTACCACCCATGCATAATTAATATTTTCTAATGAAAGAATAAAAGCATCTTGCAACATATCATCTATCACATTGTATTGATGATTTTTTTCTTATTCTGCATCTCCTTCTTTTCCCTTCAGAGACTTACAATATTTCTTGAGGAATCCTTTCTTCCCTCATTTCCATCACACTATTCCTGATTTGGACTTGGATTTTCCTTTCGTTGACTTACTATGATATCCTATGCTCTTTCCTCTTTCCATTTTTCTTCCCCTAGTCTCTTCAGTTAATTCATTACCTGATGTCTCACTAGAGTTATCCCATCGCATTTCCTCACTAAGGATGGCACCAAAAACATCATCAAACTTTAAAGCACTAGATGAAAATATAGAGTTACTAATGGCCAGAATTAAACCATTCCAACTTTTTAGAAACGAGCACAAAAATAAGAGAGCCCTAACTTCATCATCAAAATTTACCCCTACATAATTTAACTAACTAGTAACTGTATTAAACTAATTTAAATGATCAGCAACAAATCCACCTTCTAATATCTTCATATTGAATAAACACTTGATAAGAAATACCTTGCTTGAGGATGAGGTTTTTTCATATAGTTTGTCCATTACCAAAATTAAACATGCCATTGTCATTTCCTTTGAAATACTAAAGGGTATCGACACAGCTAGCCACAACTGTATTGTTCCAAGTGCCTTTATGTCGAGAATCTTCCATTATGTGTTTGTCATACTCATCGACTTATTTTTTTTTCTACTCAATGATAGGTACAAATATTTTTAATACAAATAATATTCCATCTGCATCTTCCATAGCTAGTAGTTTTGGCTGTTAAATTTATTGACCCTAAAATTACCATCTTCTACCATTTCTCCCACTCGAACCAACAACCCTTCTCTCTTGTGAGTTTATTATCCAAATAGACCTTTGGCTCTTATACCAATTCTTAGACAATTATACATTAAAGAGAAATGGAGCACATAAAATATTGCAAAAACAAAAACACATCAAACACGTAAAACAAGAGAGACACTGACATAAACGGTTCACCCAATTTGGGCTATGTCTACAGAGAAAAATCCAGTCCTTATTTTATATTATCCTGAAAAATGAAGAGCTACAACCTACAACAAATATGTTGTAATTTACTCTTCTCTCTCACACAATCTCCTCTCTCTTTCTCACTTAGAATACACATATATATATAGTCGCAATACAATTCCCTCATATATAGTGAGGGGTTGCCTTCTAAGGGAAAAAACCCTAAATTAAACATAACTTGTACCATCAGATCATCCGCCTAATGAACGACTCAAATTGACTATGAAATTACAATATTTTACAATAGAATTTTACATCTATTTTTAGCTTCAAGGGCGCTACCCACAAACTCCCCTTAGTTAGGGGCTCATAAAATCGTCATTGCCCCCCTTGATGGTGATCAAACTGGCAGTGTTTCCACCCTCTTGAGAATTGGGGTTCAACACGTCAATACTTTTGAAAAAAGAATATAATCGGGCTCCACACCCAAGACTGCAAATAATAAACATCCTTTCCTATGATTGCACTTTACCTGCATAGTTGTTAGCATTCTAACTGACGTTACCTTCTTCTTACCTTTAGGATTCTTTGTTCTCCATTTTCATCCAAGCACTCAATAGCCTTGTCATAGGAATCCACCTTGGTTCTATGAAGATACAACCAGTCTATACCCGACAAGATATTGTATGATCCCAATGGCAATACATTCAAACATGATGATGTAGGCATACCATTCACCTCAAATGCACAATCTCTTACCCAGTGATGAACTCTCTTCTTTGTACCTATAGCCAACTGCACTAACAAAGATTATGCATGCACTTATTGATTCAAACCAAATTTATCCACAAGGTTAGGATTAACATAACTATAATTAGACCTAGGGTCAATCAAAATCGAAACAACTTGATCAAAAAGCTTACCATCCATCTCAACAATAGGCGCCTATACTCCTATGTTGCATAAATCTATGGAATACGTTGTCCAACATCTCCCATTGTCTATGCCTCTTGATCATTGTAGATTTACCGTCTACCACCATAAGTTTTGTGGACAACCTCTCCTCCGATCCTCTCCTCCAAAATTCCAACACCACAAGGGATTCCAACCACCACCCTTGTTGTGCTCCTCAGACAGAAATCCATGTACTCTATCAAATGCATTAAACACCTTATGCAACGATGCATTCTCTTTTTTACATGTATCTCGAGGTCTTGTTTGCTTCTTTTCCCATTTTCCTTTATTATTTTCATTACCTTTCCAGTTCGACTTAGTCTCATATTTGTGCTTTGATTGATCATAACAATGCTTTACCTTTGGGATGGCCTCCTCCAATGATCCAGCCTCATAAAACTCCATCCTATCCTTGAAAGCTACCAACAACTCACTGATGAATCTCTGAATCTCAGCCTTCTCCTCCTTGAGTTAAGGCATATACCTCAATAACTCCAAAATATACTAGTTTACTCCTTATTATTGATGGATCCCATCATTATCTCATAGAGATATTTTTCTTTGTCATCATAATATCTCTTTGATAGATACTTCTTCCTAAATAGTCTCTCAAACTCACTCCAAGTCAACCCCTCTTCATGAATACCTTTAACATTTTTTACATATTCCCACCAATTATATGGTTTTCCTTTAAAAATAAATGTAGCTATTCTAGATTTCATATTCCTTGAGTAATAATGAAACATGAATAACTTATTCATCCCAAGAAACCATCCTTTGGCATCTTGTGACTTCTTCATTTCCCTATCAAATGTAGGTGGATTTTCTTTCTTGAACTCATCCAGGAAATTTCCCCTATCACTTCTCCTATAAGGATGATGGTGATAATGACCATGATACTTGTCTGAATCAGAACTAGAGTAAAGCCCATGTCCACTACTTCATCTATCAAGTGTATCCAAGTATCTATCATCTCTAACCATGTCATCTCGTCCAACATTTTCCCACCATGTGAGCTACTACCATATGCTCCTTTAGTCCTATCATCTTGTCCATGACTGATTCTAGGTGGTCCATATCTCTACAAGTCTGACAAGCTTTGAAGAATCACCACATTAACTTTCTGTTTATCCTATTCCCTATCAAGTCTCTCTTGTGATTGAATGATTCGATCAATATATTCTTTGCAACAACTTATTTATTCCTTCAAACTTTTAAGAGTGTCTACTATGTTAGGAGAATATCCCTTACCATACTTCTCATCTAATCTATAGGGAGAATCTCATGAGTTGTATTCTACCATCTTGCAAGTCATCTTTGATATTCTCTTCCTACAAGGTATATCATGTCAACTAAAGCAAATCATAAAAAAACCAACGTACCTCACTATAGTTCACGGGAGGATATCTCATCTGCAAGATCAAAACAATTAGTGAAATACATATGTAAACATAATCATATCAACATTTAATCATTATTTCAATCATTATCCAGTCATCAATGGACGACAATACCAACCACATACCATGACCTCATGCATGACAACTATCAACATGCTAATGTATTCATAACAAGATATAAACACTAACATGCATGATGATCCAGATTTAAACAAGAAAACAACAAATTATTGATCACATATTGATCCAAGACATTAATGATAGCTCAAAATTCAAAGTGTTCAAAAGAGTGTCGAACCTGAATGACCATATATATCTCATCTTCCTGATTATGGCACCATGAACAGTTCAAAAAACTTACACCATATGAAGAAGTTATCGTCATTTGAAAAAGTCCAGTAAACTGAAATTTCCAAGAATAATTGACTTTTGGGAAATATTTAAAAAGAATATTCCAAGGAATATTCTTTTTGGGTCACCAATCAGGAGCTGACACGTGGCAAGCCTGGAGGTCGCCATGTGGCCCTGGAATGGTGTTGTAAAATTTTGATGGATCGAACATGTGACCTCCAACAAGCTAGACTAGTGTGCTACCACCTCTACTATGCATTGTTTCTTAACCATCTATGGTCAAAGGTTATAGTTTAAGTTTAATGTGTGAAGGTTTTGGGAGAAGGACCACCAGTAGTCCCCAAAAATGATCACATGTCCACAGATTGCAATTAACCACACGCGGTTGCACATTTACCGCCAACCTTATCCCCTAACCATCAGTTCCATCCATCACATGCATTCCCATTGGTTAAGCTAACAATCAACCCGACGTTAAAGCTTGGTGGAGAGCCAAAAAAGGGCAGTATGACAAATTTAGTGACAGTTAACTCCAGTTTGCCAAATTTAGTGGAGGATCACTAGGAGTTACTGATTAAATGGACTCTAGAAGTGATTTTCGACCTAAGAGAGTGAACCAAGAGGAAAACTAGGCTAATTGAGGCATTCTGAAGCCAATGGAATAGTCCAGAGAAGCTGAAGAAGCTATCTTCAAGTAGATTTCATCTAGGGAGATTTTAGAGCTTAGGGCCACCAGGGTTTAGAGGCAGTTGCAGGAGCTACTTGAATCTGTTCTCAGTGAACCAACAATCATTCCTAATTGTAATGGCCTTCTGAATCCATTGCAAGGGTTTATAGAAGCGTCTAAATACTTCTAAAGGCTGAGATGCTATAGGGAATTTTGAGGCAACCCAGTGCGAACCGTGGAGGAAGGCTTGGATTAGGGATGAAATGCTCATTTTGAGCGAATGAATAGTCTACTATTGATGTTTGATATGGGATAGAGATAGTAGAAGAAGTTTTAGAGACATTTGAAGAATTCTGAAGGATTTTGTGCCATCAAGAAGCTCGGTGAAGCTCAGTCCACCGATCGAAGGAATCAAATGCAAGGGATCTCAGATTTGTTTGTAGAATGATGACAGCCATGATAGGGATATAGAAGGTTTTATAATCCCATTGGTTCAGTCAATAACCATTTGAGTTGAGTGTGGAACTTGTAAAAGAATTGAAGCCATACTCCCAAAGAGGTAAGTCAAATTGACAGAATATCAATGAGATGTAGCCCACGATATTCGGGTGAACTCCTAGATTAAATTTGTTGTTATGTGTTGACGCTTATTTGCTACATTATATCGTTGTTATGTATGTTTAATATCAGTAGAAACAAATCAACTTAAATAAATTAAACAATTAACGATAAACAAAGACATACACCTGTTTCAAGTACTTAATTTAGCAACTGTCAACATAAGCTAGATCAAATAATTGTTAAGCTTTGGAGTGAGAGGTTCTTGTAAGTGAAACAAGACGTTAATACCTCATTTCAGATCAGGTGGCATCAAAGCAGGATGCTTGATTGACAGAGAAATTTATTTGCTTGTTTTACTTGATAGGTGTTTAAACAATATAAAGGATTCTACTGTTTGATTGTTTGTAAACTGACTATTGCTTGACTTTGCAAAGGTGAAGGGAAAGCTACTGATGAGCTAAGTCTAGGAGAGGACAAGAATGAAGAAAGGCTAAAGGAATTATCGTTACCCCAAGGACCTCAAGAAAATCCTTGAAGCATAAGAGGGTTTGTTTACAAGCTTATTGAATAAGAATTTCATTCTACTGCCATTTAGTTCATAAATTTTTTATTAGTTCTCTGAAAGCTTTATGAATTTTGTTCAGGTGATTTTGTTCATTTTGATAATGACAACTTCTACAAGTGAGTTTTCCAAATATTCATCTTTCACAAGATTCTTTGATGAAGACATGAAGAATTTTTTTTTCATCATGATGGATATTGTGAGAGAAATGAGCACCGAACTTCAAAAGAAATTGAATTCCATGAAGGAAGAGAAGCAATTTCTTTTTGACAAATTGCAGGAAATGGAGAGACAACTTCATATTGAAAATATGGATCTAGAAAATATGCATGATTTGGAGATACAACTCCTTGCTGCCAAAGAAGCCTTAGTCAAGTATCATCTTGAAGAAGAGGTAAACAATTCTTGTTTCTCTTCAATTTCCTCTAGGAATGTTTATGTTCGTTCTTTTGAAAAACATACAAGAGTCATAGGGTCCAAGTTAATGTCCAAAATGGGCTGTGAAGGAAAAGGATTGGGCAAACATGCACAGGGTATAGTTGAGCCAATAATGGTTGAGGAAAGGCCTAATTATTTGGGTCTTGGCTATGGACAATCTTATGGAGAATGTTCCAAAGCAGCCATGAAGGCAATTGAAATAGTTCCTAGAAGGAGTTTCATTTTAGGTTCCCTACCTCAAGTTTGTAAAGATTGTATTCTTGGGGAATGCAATTCTTTGAAAAATCATTTGCAGGAGGAAGATGTACATAACCATACACTTGAACCAGAAAGTTGTGAAAGCTTTAAAACCATTGAAGGTATTGATGGTGTTCCAAAGGGAGGTACTTCATCATTTGATTCACCTCCTCATGAAACTAATGAAGGTGAAAGAGTGATCTAGACTTAAATAGGATTGTAACAAATTATAGAGATAACCCTATACACAAAGATGTAGCAGAAATAATACTTCATTTCATTAATGAAAAATACTGAAATATGCTTACAACCAAAAATTGAAATAAACCAGCTAGGGCAATGGCAGCTTATCTCTGAGAAGAGATATGTGGCTACATGCCTCTGAACTATGTTACAATGAGGCTCGAAGCCCTATTTATTGTTCAGAAACAATGGAAAACCCTTCACATTCCAAAACCTGACCCTAGAAGATGAAACGCCAAATTGTGGGCCCCGTTTTTGGGTAAGTTGGTACATCAACTTCCCGGGGTCGCGAATTGGTCGTATTATCTCCATTTGATGCGCATGATAGCCATTGGAAAGATCTCTCCGAGGACTACGACAGAAAAGACCATTTTTAGACAGAAAAATCGCTGGCGGTAGATTTCCCAAAAAACTTCGTTTAGGACCTCAAAACAACTCCGGAAGTTTAGGACTCGAAAAACTGCTAAAAATAGTAAACTATACTATAATTAAGGAAACTGAAAAAATTGAAAGAAGCACTAGAGGGGATCCAAGTGGAATTAGCGGGAGCCCACCAATATCCACCTGGGTCATTCCTCCCCCCTTAGGAAGCAATGGTCCCCATTGCGTTGAGTTCCTCCATGAGATGAGGGAACTTCTGCTGCACTTGGTCCCTAGTGAAGGAGTTGTCCTGCTTTGACAACTCGATACAGTTGGATATTCTGCTGGTGAGTGTGCTTGATCTATGTGTCCATGATCCGATCAGTTGCAGCTTGTTCCATGCAAGCTGGATTTAACTTTGTGGGTGTGAGTTGTTCTACAATGTCGGACGTGTCCAGTAATGGCGGAAAGTATGGCCGAAGGCGATCAACATTGAACACTGGGTGCAGGCCAAGGAATGGGGGAATGCTGAGCTCAAATGCATTGTCTCCCACAGCCTTGGTAATGGTGTAAGGACCATATCGAAGTGGTATGAGTTTCCGATAAACTCCGGTAAGGCGTTCCTTTTGCAAATGCAACCAGACTTTGTCACCCACCTGAAACTTGTGTGGCACCCAATGTTGATCATGTCGTTGCTTGTACTTAGCATTAGATTTCTCCAGAATCTCATGGACCTGCTGGAAAATATGTTGAATGTGCTCAATGAAGTTGTTTGCCTTATCTGTTTCGAACTGGACATGAGAAGAATCTAAATGAGTAGCTGGAAATGGCATGGCCACATCGATGGGACATACTGGCTAGAATCCCAAGCCCACCTGAAAAGGGATGTGGCCAGTTGAGCTGTGGAGAGCCCGGTTGTAGCTGTGCTGAACATAGGGGAGGCTCTCGTCCCATGTGCATGGATGCTTTGAATTGTACATGGGCAGAATGTGTACGATCATCCTGTTGACAACCTCTGTTTGGCCATCAATTTGAGGATGGAAGGCTGTGGATTTAGTGAGTTTGGTGTCCAGCATCGACCAGAGACTGGACCAAAATGTACCGAAGAACCTACTGTCCCGATCTGAGATGATAGAATGTGGGATCCCAAAGTGTACCCACACTCGTTCAAAGAAGAGTTTAGAAGTGGCTTCTGCTGTGATATTCTTCTTGCAGGCCGCCATAATGGCCATCTTTGAGAACCTGTCGACGACCACAAAAACACAGTCATTTCCAGGCTTAGTGGAAGGAAGGCCTGACATGTAATCCATGGAGATGGATTCCCAAGGTCGACTAGGGGTAGGCAACGGGGTATAGAGGCCTTGCTTCTTAATGGTCGGTTTGGCAATGGCACAGGCAGTACATGATCGGATGTACTTCCCAGCATCCTGTCGAAGATTCGGCCAATAGAAATAATTTTGCAGTACTGATACTGTTTTCTCGACCCCGAAATGCCCAGCAGCCCGACTGTAGTGTGCTTCATAAATCATCTTGGCACGCTCGCTTGAAGGAACACAAAGGTGACTGAGGTGGCATAATAGGGCATCCTGGAGGTGAAAATCTGCAACCTGCCGACCCTCCAAGAGTGTCTGGTATGTGTG
>APFE030878993.1:0-14854 GCA_000404065.3 Pinus taeda
AGGATAATAACATATTTTGATCAGTGCAATAAGTTTACAAAATTTATATAATTATGAAAGAAATGTCCATTACAATGAATATCGTTATTTATGCATCCCAATTAAATACACCGAGACTGTCTAAGCAATTGTAATAACATTTTCAAATAAAGTAAACAAAACAAATACATTCAACAGTTCCCTTCACAACATCTGTTTCCGAAATTGTTTCACAATTCGTAGTAATAACACTTACGAATCTAGACATAGGAACGCTAAACAATAAAATCCAATGGTATATTTTTACATTAACACACATTTCTCTACCAATATTTTTCTTCCAGAACTTTAGGAGGTCAAACATATATATAATTAGTTTCCATTCTGAGTTTCTACATCAAAACAGAGTCATTTTAGGGATTTTTTTTTGTCCCATGATTATATCATTAGCCTTTTACAACAACAAACCCTTTTCATGAAAATACAATCTAATGATGAAGAATTCGCCACTGCGGTATGAGAGGAAGATGGCGCTCTGCACTGAAGCATCACAGGGTCTATGGCCGCCATTGCTTTTGCCATTTTCCTGCAATGAGGAGCTCATCGTGACAGCTTGTGGGCTAGATCCCCACCTGTTCTACAATTGTTACCTTCATCCCTGATTCTATATGTAGCTGTTAGAATGGAGTTAGATGTTGTCGATTATTCCATCGACCTAAATCCCAACGAGCTGATTTGGATGCTTCCTCATAGTGTGTCAGATTTTGGTCCTCATTGAACATCGTTTCTCCTGTAGACAAGCCCAATGTCTGTCATTGAGCTTTCTAGACCATCAGTGCCCTACCTGCCAACTTCTACTCCCCCCGTTGCATCTCCTAGGTTTGAGTGCCCTCCACTCTCTCCTTCTACGCTCAACCTTCTTGTCGCTTGCATTGCACCCTCTGCTACCTTTGATTCTATTTCTCTCGAGGCATCCCTTCACCCTACATCATCTCGTATTCCCATTTCTTTAGTGTTGTCACAATCTAGGATATCCTCTATCCATCACTCGACATCGGACAACAACCCTAACCCTACCTCTTTTCAGGGGAGTTTTCCTATTCGCCTTAGCAGCTTCAATATTCTGGCATTTAACCCTTGGAACTCCTCCCATTCGCCACAGGAAGTCTCACAAGGCAATCGGGACCCCTTTCGGGGCCATCTAGATGCTCCATAGACTAGTAAGGCTAAGAAGAGTAAGTGTGCCAAGACCTTGAGCAAGGACATCAATCTTAGATTTGTGGAAAGTATCATTATGGGAAAAGTGGTGGATACCGCCAATAGGGTTCTAGTGTGGCATGTGAGGGAAAGAACATATTCGGCTAAGAGGCTTCGCCTCTGGACCTTCGATATTTGGGGCACTTAACTCAAGGAAATTACGTCGATCACCATTCTAAGTTGAGGATTATTTGCCCTCAATTTCCACCAAGAAGAATACATAGATTGGGTACTCTCCCGCTACTGGCATATCGAAATGGACCCTATGCTTCTAAAATGATGGAGCCCCCTCTTCAATCTAGAACAAGAGTAGTTGGGTGCTAGTCTGATTTGGGTTCGTCTTCCAGGGCTACCCCTGCACTTTTGGTTAGAGGACATATTTATTCGCATCAAAAATGCACTGGGTACCTATTTGGATCATGATCTATCATATGCAACATCTAACAACAAATCTATGGCCTGCATACTGATTCACGTTGACACTAGAGAATGATTAGAGGAAAATATTACTTTGCATTTGAATCATTTCACTTGCAAACAAACCCTAGACTATGAGGGAGTCCCATTCAGGTGTAGAAGGTGTCACAAGGTAGGGAAGCTATATAAGGAGTTCTCCCTTCTCTTTTCGGTGACTTCTTCATTGGAAAAAGGCACTAAGAATCCACAATCTAAAGATCCTCTGGTGGAAGAACAACCTCCTCATGCTACTAGTCTGATGGCTATGTATGGGGACACTTCTCTACCAACTTGTTTTGCCTCTCTGCAGCCTACATCTCCATCCATGATGAGATCTTAGAATGTTGCAGTGGCTACTCACTCCATGGGTCCTCTTCCTTCTCTTTGTTCTTCTGTTTCGTTTACATGCACTTCACAACAATTACATGTTTCATATGCATCCATTTCTAGCTTGTCCACATTCCCTCTCACATGCCTACTCGATCATCCTTCTACTATCTTCTCCACTACCCCACTCTTTGTTACTGGAGCTGACTCCATAACTTCACTTAAGCTCTCCACCACTTCTCAACTTTCACATCCATATAACCTATGACCCCGGGTATCCATCCCTCCTAGACCATCTAGATAAGGTCTCTCTTCCCTCTCTATTGAGACTAAACCCACTTGAGGGAACCCTTCAGGATTTTGAGAGCTATCCTTCTTGTCAGGGTAGATGTGGCCCTAGGTAGATAGACCACAATTGATAGGGTTATTAAAGGAAAGAACACCCTTAATCAAGATGACCCACGAAGTGGTTGTCCCTGAACTTCAGAGGGTTTGCTAGCCTTGCTAAAAAACTATCCCTCAAGAGGTTCCTGGATACAAAGCCATTTGACATAATTTCTTTACAAGAAACCCTCGAGAAGGAAGAGTAGGTTTCCCTGATTCTTCACTCTGTGATGTCTGGCTTGTGCTTTCATGCCTAGATGTCAATGGATGATCTAGGGGTATTGAACTGGGCATTAAAACTCGATCCATCAACCCTATTTCTGTATGGGGGGGACCTGGATTCCTAGGAATGGATATCTTTCCCTCAAAGATGGGCAAGAAATTTCATATCATCAATGTTTATGCATCATATCATAGTAGGGTGCAGTTTTAGAATCACCAATTTCAATTGTCGTTGATGAATTCTAATAACCTAACTTTGGGTGGAGACCTCAATTTCACTATTCATTATGAGAAATGTTTGGGACATCATACACAGCTAGATCCCCTTCATAATATATGGAACATCTCCTGGAACGACATCATCTGATTGAGATCCCCATGAAAAAAAAGAAACTGACATGACATAATAGGAGAATTGGTGATGCTACTTTGCATAAGCAATTGGATTGGTTTCTCATCAAAGAGGACTTGCTTGGTACCCTCTCCAATTTTCGTCAATGGGTTGGATCTGGGGGTGTCCTTGATCACTCCCCCATCTATTTGGAACTAGTTGGTCCTTCCCTAAAGCCCGAAGCACCCTTCATGTTCAACTTGACCTGGTTATACGACCGGAAATATCACAAATTGGTTACCAATTTTTGGGGAGACCACCCTCCTTCCCAAAGGTGGAACCTAGTTGAAGGATTTTGTCGAAACCTCATGGAACTTAAAAATATCTCCATTCAATGGGCCAAATCTAAATGATCTAGAGATAACCAGACTCTTTGTGCAATTGAACACTAGCTTTCCAATCTTATGGATGACCAAGGTCACAGATTCATCTCAGTTGAAGCTAAATCTACCCTCACCGAGGTAGAGGGCTAAAGGTCCAATATTCTATAGGATCGAGAAGAGACTTGGAGACTTAGAAGCAGAGCCATCTAGCTGAAGGTAGGGAATGACGATACTAAATTCTTCGACAATTGTGCCAAAGGAAGGTGGGCTTGTAACACCATTTAGAAAATGTCTACTAATCATGGACAGTGTGCTCAAATGTTCCATCAACTAGATAATTTGGGAAATTCAGTTTTAAACAACTTTTCAAGGCTCCAGTTGGGATTTCACTCTTAGAAATCATTCGTATTGCTGGTCATTTCCCTTGGTATGTTGACTTTGACATATCTGAAGATCCCACTAAACCTATATGTATGGGCAAATTGGAGAGCACCCTGAAATGGTTCAAGAAGGATAAAAGTCTAGGCCTTGATGGATGGTCTATAGAATTCTATCTACCTTATTTTGATACTTTAGGCATGGACCTACTCAAGGTTGTTGAGGAATGTAGGATTACAGGGCACATGTATGACGTCATCAATTCCACCTTCATTGCCCTCATCCCTAAGGTGGACTCCCCTCAATCCTTAATTGATTTCCAACCCATATCCCTTTGCAGTTGCTTATAAAAAATTATAGCCAAAATCATTACTAAGTGTATCAAGCCTATTCTCTCGGCCAACATCTCATATGAACAATTTTCTTTCCTCCATAATCGACAGATCCATGAGGCCATTGGCACATCACAGGAAGCTCTCCATTCTATCAAATTGAAGCATCTAAAAGGATCCATTCTCAAAAATCGATCTATCAAAGGCTTTTGATCAAGTTAGCTATCTCTATATTAGGATTTTTCTCACACACCTTGGATTCCCCATCTCTTTCATTCGATGGATTATGTGCTGCATTTCCCCTGTCTCCTTTAGTGTACTTATAAATGGATCAGTCTCCAATTTCTTCGATGCTGAGAGGGGCCTCAGACATGGTTTTCCACTATCCCCATTACTTGTCCTGCTTGTCATGGAAGGACTAAGCAAGCTAATCCTAGAAGAAAGAAGAGTTGGGTGACTATTGGGACCCAATATCACTGATCAATGTATTTTATCCCATCTTCTTTTCGTTGATGATGTGTTATTTTTATCATCAGTGGCATCCGAGACTTCAATACTTTCTATGATATCATACAACTTTTTTGTACAACTACTGGGATGGAAACCAATAGAACAAAGCCTACCATCAGCTTCACAGCTTTCTCTCCTTAGGAATCTGTACATGCTTATCAAAAGTTTCCCTTCCAAAGTTTTCAATTGGATGATGAACTTAAATATTTGGCGTTTCACATAAACTCCCATGGATAAAAAATAGTTGACTAGACTTGATTGATGACTAAGGTGTAAAAAAGGCTGCTTAGTTGGAACCACCAATTATTATCCAGATTTGGGAGGCTAGTTCTTATCAAATCAGTATTGGAAGCCACTATGGTTTACTAGTTGTACCTCGCTTCAATTCCTCAAGGTATACTTTTGACAATACAAAAAATATGCTGCAAGTTTCTATGGAATTGACACAAGGAGGGGAAGTCATTCACTTGGGTGATATGGAGTTGTATTGCATTGCCCACGAAATTGGGAGGATGGGCCCTCAAATATCTTCCAACATTTTCACATGCATTGGCTGGCAAATTGGGATGGCTACTCCTAAAGCCCAAAAGTCTGTGGAAAGATGTGGTGATCAATAAGTACATTTGTCCGCATAACCTCATGGATTGGGTTCGCCTTCCATCTAGGAACAAACATGGTATCTCTATCATCTTGACGGTTGTATTACAAACTCTCCCCAGCATCAAGAATGGCCTCACTTGGTAAATTAACAATGGAACAACAATATGCATTGGATCTAAATCATGGATAGGTTGTGGAAACTTATATTGACTTCCTCCAGACCTTATTCCATTCCTGAATGGCAGGGACATATCCACGATTGCACAAATAGTAGATCGACATAACACTACTATTTTCCTACAAGCTTAGAAATTTCCACCTACACTAGGCATTCGAGAACAGTGCAAACAAGATTGGCAGAAGTAGATAAATGTGTTATCTAAATCACATGTCCGAATATTTAATCACGATGATGATCTCATATGGGCTTTGATAGCTCATCAAGTATACTCTCCCAAGATCGGATATCCAATTATACATGTTGCACATAAGCCCCCTTTTCTAGAGGGGTGGTGGAGAGCACTTGGAAACCCAAGGCTCCCCCACAAACTCAAATCTTTATGTGGAATATCATCATGAATAAAACTCCTACAAGTATCGACTTGATGAAGAGATTATACTTTTGTTTGTCTTCGTGTGTCATTCATCAATAGCACGAGGAATCGAATGATAATCTCTTCCTGTTCTACAGAACCTTACGACACATTTTGGGAGCAAGTCCTCTCCTCTTTGGACATACCTCAACATTGGGAAGGGTGAAACATCAATGAGGCACGGAACGACTAGTGGAAAGCTTCCCCCAACATGAAGAATCACAATCTCCCCCTCATTATATGATGTCATACTTGGTTAAGTCAAAACAACATCATCTTTAACAATCTGCAAATTCGGTGGCCTTTGGTAATCACTAGAATCATCAATAATTTCAATGAAATACTAGATGTTGAACAGTCCCCACCTTCTCGCACCATAACTCCTGAAGCCATCAACCATGACCATCCATGGGTATACTTCAACGGATCTTCCCAAGACCAGGTTTGTGGGGTATTATTCTCCATTTATTAGACAATCACTCTTTTTGAGTTTGCATGGGGTTTGGGGCTAGCACAAACAATTTCTCTGAGCTCATCTCACTCCGACATTTATTATACTTTACATTGGCACATAACTATAGACATATTGAGATATTTGGGGACTCTAAGATCATCATTAATTGGTTCTCTTGCACAACTGCATGTCATGTGCATTGTCTCAGGAACATTTTGGATGATGCATTGCCTTTAAAATCACAATTTGAACAAATTACATGTTTCCACATTTACAGGGAGCACAACTAGGTTGTGGATCAGCTTTCCAAGGAGGCAGCGAATCAACCCAGATGACAATGGTTTATCCAAGAACAGAAGCAGGGAGAGTTCTTCCAGTATTATCACAAGCCTTACAAGGACCAGATATAACAGAGGGCTAACAGGCCCCAATTTTCACAGTTTTTATGATCCTAATATATATATATATAGAAATTTGCAAAGCAAACATTTTGAATTTTTGTATAAATATCTACTAAATTTAAAGGCATACCTTTAGTGGGTAATTATGTATAGACCTATATATTTGGATGGCTATGTAAACACATGCATCATATGCTACCGACATTTACAACATGTAATTTTCCATTTATAATAGAAAATTATGATTTTTCCCAAGGGGAAAAAACAAACCCTTTTGATTATCAAATCAATGCTCTTGAACCCTATGCCACTATGAATTATTGAATCATACTCATAATGGTTTTATTGCTGACAAAGACAAAAGTGGGTTTTCTCTAGTGATTGCACAACCATTTTTACTTGTGAAGATCGCTCCAAACTAGAAAAGTGCTCCAATTTTTCAATTTTGTCAATGAGGCTCTCCTGTTAGTGAACAATGTTGTTGTTTCCCAGTTGGGAACCCTTGGACCTAAAGTCAACCTAAGGTCTAGTTGGGTCAAGAGCTCCCCCATCAAGGATTGTGTCTTGCCAAAGTCATATAAAAAAATGTTGGTCTACTACACATGGTAGTCTTGATAGAGGACTTTACCCAGTTTATCTTAGGTACTCTAACAGAACCTCACATCACACGCAAAGGTGAATTTCTATTGTAACCAACACATACTAATATAAGCTTACAAAGTAAGCCAAGGCAGAAAACTTCCATAGTATGGCACTAAACCTTAAAACGCCCATATTAGCCTTCACAATGAATTTTCGCCAATAATTAGGGCACTTGGGTTAATTAGAGGCACTTTAATTTTAAATATGAAGATATTATTTTGATGTTTAAATAGAGACATTTGTATTGAATGTAGGGTTTCTAGGTTTTTAATCCTTCCTTTAAACACCTAATAAACAACTGTGAAGGAATAAGATGTAAAATTTAATCATGCTTATTTACATGCCTTGTAAAGAAAAACTTATTGTAGGAGATTTCATGGTTCCCAAATTGTGGTGTTGGTTTTTTATTTGCTAATGGGGGGACCCTTTGAACTTCCCAAGGTGGTATTGTAGTGACTGTAGAGAAATGTCACTAATATATATCATAGTCTTATGGAACGTATATGCTACATACTCAAAGGAGGTCTTTCTCGGTTATGGTGTACTTTGTGTGCACGACCTACTAAATATGTTCCTTTTCTATTTGTAATAAAGTTTGGATACCACGTGAGTAAATAAATAGTTACCAAACATGTACTTTGTGTGCACAACCTACTAAACATGTTCCTTTTCTATTTTTAATAATGTTTCGATACCATATGATTAAATAAATAGTTACCAAACATGTCACATGTTTATTTCAAATTCACTGCACTATCACAATGTAATTATAAAGCATGGATGTTGATATGCATAATTGTCACAATAAGTTTATGTATCATGTCCAATAAGCAAGGGTTACACATATTACATCATGTCTTATTCTTGGATTTTGCTCCATAACATCACAATAATATTGACAGAATGACGGAAAGGGCTACACATATTAACCATGTCTTATTCTTGATTTTTTCTCCATAACATCACAATAATATTTACAGAATGATAGAAGTTTGGGTTTATTTAAACTTGGTAGAAACTTATATTATTTACTTGTACAAGAGCTCAAAGAAGAAATACATCAATATATTATAATAATGCAATTGAAGCTACAAAATACTTATCATTTCTAGTATTTTCTGTTGTCTTCTAACAATTCAGACGACCAATTATTGCCATGTATGTGTGATAAACCAAACATATGTAGTCAAAACTTGTAGACAATCCAGTCAGAGGAGTAGTTGTTATGCTTGTACAATAATTGAAGGAAGAATGTCATATAACCATGGTGGCTACCAGAGAAGGTGCAATAGATGTAGGTGAGAAAGTTCAAATATTGGTAATTGAAAGGAAGAAAATTTGTCTACAGAGAAGAATGAGAGAAGTGAGAACCCATATTCTAAATGTAGTAGCTTAGAGTCAAGTTATGGATCATATGGTTCCTTTTGGATTAACTCTAAATTCATGTTCAGGTGCCCTCATTCCAACATAGGGAAAATAAAATAACATATATGTAAGGAAAATTTAGCAACCAGTTCTCATAGGTACATTCATACAAGCAATACTAGGGTACACAAACAAAAATATTGTCACCAGTGCTCAAGAGTTAGGAAATACTTCCATGGATTACATTATTTTCATAATAACAAAAGACATCATGAGAATTATTCTAGTAATTTTTATGATGAAGGAAAACTATCGTGGACCAAGTCCTATCGATTCCTATCATATTTGTCATTCAAAGAAACTAGAAGACATCATACATTGTAGCTAAAGTTCAATGGGAGTTACGTAAGGGTTAACTTCAAACACGATCTTTTAAAAATGGTGTTTTCATTAGAATTAAATATCATAATGTGAAAGGATCAAATTTTGGGTGTGCTAAACAAGTACAAATGCCTTTTGGATGTGACAAAAACTCTTCATGATATAAAAGGAAGGAACTCTACACTCACTCTTCTACAAATGCCTCCCTTTGTAGAAAGGATTCCCCCAATTTTTTATGATATAAATTGAATATCATAATGTGGAAGGTTCAAATTCCAGGTGCATTAAACAAGTACAAATGCCTTTTGGATGTGACAAAAATGAAATGAGTTATAGTTATCAATTATGTTAAAAGTTATAAGGGGACATACTACTATATATGAAATAAGCGAGGGTTTTCAATTACATTGAAAATATTGACGATATTCCTTGTTGGTTAGAGTTGTCGAAGAGAATAATTTTTACATATTTTCCATTGATTGAGGAACAAAATGTAGAGTAAGGTCATAAGGAGAGAATCCATGCCAAAATGGTTTCATTTCCCGTAATTTTGTAAAAGTTCTGAAGAAGCCATGCCAAAATGGTCCCATTTTCAATTCTTTTTTATTAAAAACAATTTGGTAAATGTTCTTATGATAGGGTGTGTAGTCTTGTTGAGTGATTTCTTGCTATATGGAAGTGATGTGGAATACATTAAGGATAGCAATCAGAGTTTTTCCAATTGAATTATAAATATCAATTAAGGATAACAATTAGGGTTTTTCCTAACGAAGCATGTATAATACTAATCAGATTCGCATGCATCATACAAAAAAGTTCAAATCATTTCAATTTTTTAAATAAAATCCACATGCATCATAAAAATAATTTGAATCCTAATACTAATCAGATTCGCATGCATCCTACAAATAAGTTCAAATCATTTCAATTTTTTAAATCAAATCCACACGCATCATACAAATAATTTGTATCCTTTCAATTTTTCCACGCTTCAACTAGTTTACTATTGTATTAATCATATATTCTTGCATTACACAAACAAGTTCCAATCGATTCAAAAGTTTTTATTAAATCCTCATACATCATACATAGAATTTGAATCATTTCAACTTTTTCATTTACTGTCGCTAATAATTTTCATTTGGTGGGCCATAGCAATACATTGGGATTTCAACAATGTCAAGAAGCAAAGAAAAGATCTACTTGGTGGGTATTATGTGGTCTACACTTATTTCCATGACTATTCCTCTAAAAAATGTGAAGATCATTTCAAAATATGAAATGCCATACAATGAAGCTTCGAAACTGTAAATATTTTTAGGTAGCTTGGGGCATTGTACCTCCCATATTATTGGTAATTAATGTGCATTAAACACAATATTCATTACCAAGTCTCATTTCGAAATTTTTATATAGTCCTCTTTTATTGTTCCTAATCAAGGTTTTTATTTCCCACTTTATGGTTTCTTGCAAGTCTCTTTCACGCTATAGGATTGTGCTTGAGAGTTCAAATATAGAGTCCTTAAGATCCTTGGCACTATTTGGAAGAGATGTTTTTAGACTTCATATGGCCAATATGGTATGTATTGTGTTGTATGTTGTAAGGATGATGTACATACCCATTTTTAATAATTGCAAATGAGCTGTGTGTAGATACTCATTTGATAATAGTCAAAGTTTTGTCTCTTCATTTTTCTTGCACATTATTTATTTTTAAATGGAAATTGTGTCAAATAAGTTTCATTACAAAGGTCCATCATCAAGCAGACATAGGTATACCCATCGACCAAGGAAGGAGAGAAACAACCAACTCTTTTATGTCGACCAACTCTGATCTAAAATTTGTAAGTTATCCCAAATGGACTGAATTAGTTACCTCATGAAAGGTTGTTGGACACAAGATTTTCCACTTAGAAGAAATATTAGTCATCTCATTAAATGTTTCTAATACAATATTTTCCACTTATAAGGAATGCACATCACTATGATCATATGTTAGAGAGACCATATCTTAGACATGCATGCTTGCTTGCTTTCTTGATTGTTGATGCCATTAGTTTTCCATGCAATGAGCATATCTTCAAAGTAATTACAATTTCAATCATATGAAGGGCCATTTCAAATTCAATTTAAAATTTGGAATGTGTGTTTATCCTCTATTGCATGTTAGTAAATTTCATTTGAGTGGTAAATGCATTCTATATTTAATGCAACCAACTCATCCCACTGTCAAAGTTTAAGTTATAATTGTTTATGATAATATTAAAACAATAAAGTGTTATTACTTTTATTTGATGTTATACATTTCATTAAAATGAAAAACTAGTTAATAAAATAAATTTAAATCAACAATTATTAGAAATTTATAGTTTGTATTACATTTGCAGAATTCAAGCACCCATTTTTTCTAAATCAGTTTATGTATTAAAAAATAATAATATCATCCATAATTATATTACTTATTTCAAATCTTGCAAAATGTTGGATGTTGAGTAATTGAAACAATTATATGTGTGTGTGTGTGTGCGCGCATGTGTGTGTGTGTATGTTATTATTTGTATTTGATGTTATATATTTCATTGAAATGAAAAATTAGTTAATAGCATATATTTAAATCAATTATTTTTAGAAATGGAAAATTAATTAATAAAATAGATTTAAACCAACAACTCGATTAATAATTTGTATTGCATTTTCAAAATTCAAACATCTCTTTTTTTAAATTGATTTATGTATTCAAAAGTAAAAATATCATCCAAAATTATATTACAAAATTCTTAAAAGAAATTAACAAAAACCCCACTTACTTGCAACAAAGTGTTCTCCACGGTGTTTTTCGTGGGCTATAATGATTCAACGACAAAATTATTTTTAATCATCTAACGGATTAGATCAATGGTGTAAGATAAGTCATGGTAGCACATAGGAGAGTTCTTCCCAGAGGGAAAAGCCTTACGAGGTAACAAGATTTGGGTTAAAATTAATTAGGAGAAATTCCTTAAAAATATATTAATTACAGTCGTTTTTAACTTAATATTGAGAATGAGTAAATATATAACGACATGTAGTTTTGAATTTAAAAAACTTAAAATTTAATTTAAAAAAATTAAAATTGAAATTAATACCTAAATAGTAATGCTATTGGTGAACAAAGACAGTCAATTATATTGAATGCGTTAAGATAGAAATAAAGAAATATAATGAGCTCTCTACAATCGCTGCTTCTCTAGTGACCTTGTAATATATATATTTTTTTAACAACATGGTGAATCGGTAACTGCCAGTACTAATCTTAGGAAGACCCACGATCAATTCTTGTAGCTTCCATTATAACACCAAAAGAGCATCCAACAACCTGTAAGTAGATATAATAATTTCTTATGATTTTGGCAAGAGCCGAGACTCCAGCTAGTGGGGAGTCGACTCCTTGAGCCGCCGCACACCATAACAAGACAATATATTGAATGTGATTTGAACCCTCGCCTCGTGGGTTTCAAAAGAGACCTTCTAAACAGTAGAGGACCACAAAGGATCTGGGCTAGTAATTATGCTGTAAGGAATTTCCCTAGAACTCCCTTATTAGCCACCTGTCCTCATTATGCACCATTCAATTTTTTTTTAGACGATTGAATTATACTTCTCCATTGATTTGAGATACACCGACATGTGGCAGTTGTTGTAACTGGTTTCTTGATAGAATGTGATGGAGCAGCTTTTTTGTTTAAGTTATTCAATTTCTTGATTGCACATAATGCATTTTTGTTTCTGTTATTCAATTTCTCGAATGCCAGAAGGCCCTTTTGTTTCAATTATTCAATTTATCAAATTCCCTTTTGTCTCAGTTATTCAATTTATCAGAATTTTTTTGTTCAGTTATTCAATTTCTGGGAACGCCCTATTGTTTCAGTTATACATTTTTTTGTCATTCATTTTCTTTATAAAAGTGTGATTTCATTCTCGTCGAGGGACTGTTAATTTTCTTTAGAGAAATTATGAAACTAATTTGACAATGA
Source organism: Pinus taeda (assembly GCA_000404065.3). Classification (NCBI taxonomy): domain Eukaryota; kingdom Viridiplantae; phylum Streptophyta; class Pinopsida; order Pinales; family Pinaceae; genus Pinus; species Pinus taeda. The sequence goes on from APFE030878993.1 coordinate 13,009, forward strand.
TTCCTGAACTTTTTGGGTTTGAATCATGTGTGTGAGCTGGTTGTTGTATAACATATTATGTGAATAAAAAACTGGGAGTTGAAAAGAGGAGAGTCTCAGAGTTGAGCATAGAGGCAGAGAGTTATCGAATGCTTATCAGACCCTGCTTCTTAAAATTAATGCAGAACATCTGAGATATAGTGTCCATTTTCACTCCATGGGTTTATATACTAAGGAAATGGATCCAATGGTCACTGATCTACCAAAAGACCCTTTGCAAGTTTATGAGATTGAAACCCTGTTTCATGTCTGTGGTTTTTAATCCTCAAGGATCTCGCTTCTTGGCCCATTCAAGATGATGTATTAATGCAAGTTTATGTTGTCAAAATTGAAATTTTCTTTATTTAACAATTACTACCAATCAATATGTTCAATCTTATGGCTAACAATTACATTTGAGTTGCTTTCATACATGAATTCATTGCCTATTATTGACAATTGTCTTTGATCTATGTAGGAAATGGGCTAGGACTTCAACTATGATGATTACCACAGGTGCCTAAGAAATCTTATGTCTTCTAGTTGGTGAATTTACCACTACCTAATGTTTTAACTTTCGAAAAAATCAAAGAAAAGGCGATTGATTTGATTTGACTTGCATTGTTTACACTGTTTGGGATACCATTGATTTCTTTTGGCGAAAAACGTTATCGTGCTACACTCACTAGCAATAAATAATTCTTATACAGTTTTGTTCATAGGGGATTTACATATTAGAGTCTTAAACCAGACCCTATGCTGAAGAACTTGTTTTTAAGCATGCCTCAGAGGAAAATTGTAAGATCATATGGATCCCTTAAAATTCTTTATATCATGACAGCACATGATGAATTCCTAGGTTTATTTGGAAAGATATAAGCATATTTCTCAACCTTTTGTACCTTTGTTCTGTAAAACAAATATTTACAAACACTGAGAGTTCATGCTGCAAAGGTCCTTAACGAGTTGGGGGTTGGACGATTGCTTTGAAGGCATAATATGGTTTGAGACACCTAATCCTCCTTCACAAATCACTAAAAGAAATAATGACTTGGATATGCCCATGGATAACTCTACACCGCCGAAGAAACCACAATTTGCAAGCCCTCAAAAGGGACCATGGCAGAGGTTCTTCGCCTTGCAAATGCTGATCCACAAAGAATGGTATGGGACTAAATATTTTGATGACCATTTTCTTTCAGCTATCCATTTTTCATGAAAATAAATTATATAATCCATTAGAAATCAGTATAGGTGTACCATTAAGATTGACTCATCCATGTATTGGTTAATATTTTGTTGATGGCCTAAAACAATAATGAACAAATCCCCCCAGGTTAAAATGAAGGTAATTATAATTACTTGTTCTTGTTATGATTTCCACCACCAATATCAATGACGTGATTCCCATGCTAAATCCATCAATCGTTGAAATATTTTTTCTGTTATTGATTGATTGATTGATTAATCAAGAAATGAGTTTGATGAAATTTGTCGAGACATCATTCTATCACATGAACCACACCCATTTCACTTATAAAACAGTGTCTCTAATTTGCAAAGGAATGCAGCTGGAGCCACAAATGGGCAGTGCCATGCTTGGATTCACTCTTCTTCTTCTTGCACTTTTATCTCATTCTCTCATTGCTATAATAGCATCTATGTCAGAATATGGTTATCCTGCTAGAAGTTCCCAAATTAGATTTTCTGCAGTACCATTTTTTTTGGGGCACAAAGTAGTTATTAACCTTGCAATATTTCAAATGCAATCACTTTTATCATAATAACCCATAATAATAAGAAATTAATATATATATATATATATATA
>APFE030878995.1:6182-18369 GCA_000404065.3 Pinus taeda
ATTAAAACTAATTTTTGTTTTCAATCTCTATCCTTTCCGAATTATAAAGATTAAACTAATTTCTTGTTTCAAACGGCAGAACCATCCACAGACATCAAATGCAGAGAGACTGGACATTTGCAAAACCCTCAACTGCCAGAAGCTATCACAGGAGACTTGCTTTCATGCAGTCCACAGCGACTTCATGCCACTGCGAATGATAGTGCGGGCCATGTACATTCTGAATTATAAAGATTAAAACTAATTTTTGTTTTCAATCTCTATCCTTTCCGAATTATAAAGATTAAACTAATTTCTTGTTTCAAACGGCAGAACCATCCACAGACATCAAATGCAGAGAGACTGGACATTTGCAAAACCCTCAACTGCCAGAAGCTATCACAGGAGACTTGCTTTCATGCAGTCCACAGCGACTTCATGCCACTGCGAATGATAGTGCGGGCCATGTACATTCTGAATTATAAAGATTAAAACTAATTTTTGTTTTCAATCTCTATCCTTTCCGAATTATAAAGATTAAACTAATTTCTTGTTTCAAACGGCAGAACCATCCACAGACATCAAATGCAGAGAGACTGGACATTTGCAAAACCCTCAACTGCCAGAAGCTATCACAGGAGACTTGCTTTCATGCAGTCCACAACGACTTCATGCCACTGCGAATGATAGTGCGGGCCATGTACATACATCAACTGCAGGCAAACCGTACACCCACTTCTCAGATCACCAGGCTGCCGCCAAGAAGCAGTAGCACTAGGGCTCTCACACTAGAGAGAAACGTCAGCAACAACAAGAAACCATCTGCACATGATATGCCACGCCCATTAAGCAAAAGTGAAAGCAGAAAGCATGAGCATGAGGGCCGAGATTCTTCTCTGGGCTTTCTACTGAAACAGAATTCAGTCATTGGCCAAGCATCCAATTTGAAGTCTGACATGGATGAAACAAATTCTAGACTTAGAAACCTTGAAGAAGAGATGGCATGCATGAGGGAAAAAATCAATGGTAGCATCAGAGAAAAAAAAAAAATAATAGTGACAGTGTGACTGCAGAAGATGAGCTCTCTGATAAATTAAGGGAGAACTCAGATTTTAAGAGATTACATTCGGTTACCAAAGGCTGTGGAGGTGGTGGTATAGCTCAGAGGCTCATCAAATCACTACAAAAACTAAACCTTGGCGGTTCCAGAAGATCTTCTAGCCTCAAACCCAGTGAGAATCAAAACGCTTCAGCAAAATCAAAATGGGCTTCAGATTGGCAAATAAGGGATGAAGACCAAAGTTCTGCAATGGAGTTAGATTCAACCTCCCTAGATCAACAAATCAGACGCAGTAGACAGAGTCATTCAATACTACCTGTTTCTGTTACGTCAAGCCATAGTGAGATCAATGTTGCTCGAGATAAATCCATGACTGGGAGAAGAAGCCATGAAAGAAGCCGCAGTATTTCCTAGAATTGCATTGTTTCTTTTTGAAGTTTACTGTCACAGCGCAATCTTATTTTGAAATAATAAACAGTTTCACATGAAAAATTGTTCTACATATTTCACATCAAAAATTGTTATTCATATACAATGAAGTACTATATTAACCAGATCTAGATTTAAAAATGGTTATTCAGATAATGAAGTACTTTATTAATCAGATCTAGATATAAATTGTTACACTTACAACATTCTAGATTTAAATTGGTACACTTACATTTTTTCTCAAACTTATTTAAATTTTATCGGGACAAATATTATTGCCAAAACCTTGGTTATCAAAATCTGCAACCCAAAACACTAGATTATTAATTTTATTTTTTATTAGAGACTAAATATTTATGTTTGTATTACCACATCTCTTCCCTACTGAATTAGACATCCATACTGAATTGGACAACTACTCTAAACTCAACCAGATAAAAATATTGTTAAAAATTGTGATGCAAAAGTAAATCATTCTACCTGTGTTTTTCTCTTACTTCAAATTGCCAAAACCTTGGTTATCAAAATCTGCAACCCAAAACACTAGATTATTAATTTTATTTTTTATTAGAGACTAAATATTTATGTTTGTATTACCACATCTCTTCCCTACTGAATTAGACATCCATACTGAATTGGACAACTACTCTAAACTCAACCAGATAAAAATATTGTTAAAAATTGTGATGCAAAAGTAAATCATTCTACCTGTGTTTTTCTCTTACTTCAAATTTCAGAAGCAAGTAATCATAACATTTTCTTTGACTGTGGATGAAAGCAAAACTTATCAGATAAATTTGGTATTTTAACACTACAAAGTTCCAAACGAGCACCATATGTCACAACTCCAAAACAGGCATTTATGACGACTGTGCGTAGTTCTTAGTGTTCCCCTGGCTGAGCATGAAAAGCCATAAATTTTCTGAATTTTGACTTTTACGGCTCACATTGGTTGCGGAATTTTGACTATGTCAGCGTGATCTAGAATCAACAAATTTATGATTGCAGAATTGATAAAAAGAGCCAGAATTTCAAAATTGATTTTGAATGTTTACAACAGCTGTGTAATATTTTCTGGCAGACGAGGTTGATGACAAAAACCAGATAAACCAATATAAAGATCATCCTGCAAGGCTCATAAATAACTTCAGAATGTGCAGAGAATAGAAGTTACAAATAACATCTTCATATAAATGACTGAATGAGGGAAAAAAAAACCAACTTGAATATATCATCAAGCTAGAGACAAAATGAATAATGAGATCAGCAGTGCCTAACTGTCAAAACTTCATATCAAGTCGCCTTTTACATTGATGGAGCTACATCCAGCCCGCATTGGTTAGCCTAGAAACCCAATTTGGACATTTCATAATCAAAGTTCCAGCTTGCGTTGGTTAACTTAGATACCCAATTTGGACATTTCATCATCAAAATATCAGCTTGCATTGGTTAACTTAGAAACCCCATTTTGACATTTCATCATCAAAATTCCATTCTTCTGGGGAAGAAATATTGATTCCACTGGTATCAGCGTGTCCAGTTGATTCTGGAAATTGAAGCGATGCAAGGAAAGAATCCATGCTTGGTTCATCAATTGAATTGGATTTTAAGGTCGCCTGGCTTGTTTGGGGCTGCAAAACATTCTTCCCCATCAATGAGCTAGCATTCTGAAGAATGCCTTCAGGAATATCCATTGTTGCTTGCCCTGCCACATTGCCCACCATAGTAGTGTTGTTGCCCTCAGAAATACCAATTATATTAGCCCATTTGGCCAAATCAGTAGTGCTGAGTGCAGATGATGTATTAACATCATCAACCCCTTGAGGTGAACACCAGTCATCAAAATAACTGCGATTATAATCTGAATTCAAATTCCAAAATTCAATATGATTTTCAACAGACTGAGCGTTAGACACAAATTCTGATATGTTCTCAGAATTGATGCCCGATTCAAATTCTGATATGAAGTTCTCATAATTGATGCCTTGCACTCGATCATGAAATGGTACAAGTGGTGTTTCAACTGAGCTGATATGCATATCCCCTGGTATAGGTGAGTCACCAGATCTACTTTGTAAGGGTGGTGTAATGAAGTTCTCAGAATTGATGCCTTGCACCTGATCATGAAATTGTACAAGTGGTGTTTCAACTGGGCTGATATGCATATCCCCTGGTATTTGTGACTCGCCAGATCTACTTTGTAAGGGTGGTGTCATGAAGTTCTCAGAATTGACGCCTTGCACCTGATCATGAAATGGTACAAGTGGTGTTTCAACTGAGCTGATATGCATATCCCCCGGTATTGGTGACTCACCAGATCTACTTTGTAAGGGTGAATCAGATTGAAAGATCTGACCGACCCCATTCAAAAATCTTGCACTAACTTTCACATTGGAATTTCTGCCCTGAGCATCACCTGAGCTTGCTGAACGTCCTGGCAAGTGCCTACTCTTTTTGGGAGGTGGCCCATCAGGAAAATTGAGCCTGGCTTTCTTCCCTCTGCGCCTCTTGGCTTCTGCATCATATGCTAAAGCAGCTTCTAACGGTGTGTCATAGGTACCAACCCAAACGTTCAGGCCTACGATGGGATCCCTGACTTCTACACCCCATCTTCCCCTGCGTGGTCTTATACCTCTGTATAGGTTCTTCCGCTGCTTCTTGCTATTTGTCTCGTCTGCTCCTTTGATTTCGGAATTTGCAGCAAGACCTCCTTCAAATAACATTAAATTAAAAGCACATCATAAATTATATGAATCTAAAACTTAATATGAATATCTCAAAATTGTGAGATAATTCAACTCACTTTCATGGACGGTAAAAATATGAACACACAATAATACCTAAAATAACTAAGAGGGTGAGTATCAAACACCTACTTAGATGCTATATATGAAAAGCAAGCTTCACATTTGGCAGCCGTTGGAATGCATCTAATTTTAAGACATTAAAAAGGGCAATTGTTTTCATAGACTATAATTTCTATATACATGTTGCAAAATTTGGCGTACAAACATGCACAGTGCAATGCAAATGGATTTGCACAGTGCACTACAGGTTCAGATCAAATACAGAGATTGTGGATGATGACTTGTGCGCCTTGCTTTAAATGCATAATACACTACAGGCTTAGACTTAATGCAGAGATTGTGGATAAGGACTTGCACGTCTTTTTTAATCTTGCCGAGTTGGAATTTTCAATCTGGTATCTCATATTTGGCCCTTCAAGATTTTTCCAGATGCTCGCTGGAATTTTTGCCTTCTCCCGGGACAGATGCCCGCTCTTTGGTATACATTTATGTTTATATTGAATATAATACAATTAATACTGTTTTTTCTTTTGAAAAAAAATATAATGTTTTTGTGTATATTTTATATTTAGATTTTATTTTGATAATTATTTGCTAGATATATACATTTGGTTTGGTTTGTGATTAGTTTGGTTAGAAATGTATCATTTTTGGTTATATGATTTTTTATAAAAATTTACACTATATTACTGCAAATCAATTCTAAATACAAAATTTTTCTTTCAATTATTGTATTAGAATATATTTTTATAATATTATATATATTAAATATATATATAATAATTATATTATATATATATATATATTTATTTAAATGCAATTCAAATTGGATTCGTTAGGTACACAAGCAATATCCGGCATGGTTGGGACTGTGTTTTATTTGCCCCAGTTACATGACGCACTGCATATTTGGATATTGTGATCTCGAATTAATATAAACCTTTGTAATATTGGGATCTTACATTAATATAAAGCTTCCCCTGAGGGACTTGCACCCTCCTTTATTATAAACTACTAGACTGAAATAAATTACATCCTCGATTATCACCTTTATGTCATTCTCAATACGCAGAAATGGATTTAAACGACGAAAAAACCGAAAATTTTGATGAAAGGCAAATATGGATTACACACGAGCAATTATAATTTTTTTAGTAATGATGATGTCGATTGACTTTTTAAATATTTTAGCAGGTTGTTAATGAAATCTGTAAAATTCAATGGCTTATTATAGCAAAGGGATAGAATACGGCAGAGAGACTGTGGTTTGCTTCGTAAAGTAGAGTATGAATATATTGTTTGTTAAGTAAATTTGATTATGTAAAAGATTTAAGGTTATTGATTAATAATTGTGGTTTGGGGTATTTTGTATTGATGACTTATGGTATTGTACTCATGGTATTATATGTAATCAAGTTTTGATTAATAGTATTGAGATTATTGTATTACATGTGCCCAATTTTTTTAAAGATTTGGGACCCATAGTATTATATGTAACCAAGTTTTTTAAAGGCTTGGGGATTTTCCACTATAATGTATTGGTGACCTGTGGTATTGAACCCATGGTATTACATATGATCAAGCATTTATTGTGGTTTGGGGCGCTTAGTATTGGTGACCTATGGTATTGAGCTCATGGTATTACATGTGACCAAGCTTTGGCTCGTGGTATTGGGCCCGTGGTATTGCATGTGACCAAGCTTTGGGCCCGTGGTATTGCATGTGACCAAGCTTTGGCCCATGGTATTAGATCCATGGTATTACATGTGACCAAGTCTTGGCTCATGGCATTGGGGCCATGGTATTACATGTGACCAACTCTTTTAAAGACTTGGAACCCATGGTATTGAGCCCATGGTATTACAGGTAACCAAGCCTTTAAAAGGCTTGGGGATTCTCAATTATAATGTGAGAATCACAACTCTAGACTAACTTTGAAAGGACACAAGATTAGATTAGTAGTAGAACTTTGAGAATCACAACTCTATATAATAAGAATTATATATAATATAGAGTTTGTTTGTATTTAGTGAAATTGGGAAGTAAACTTGCTCTCCCTCACCACATGGTGGATTCTGATCACTACCACTAAACTTATTTTAATTAAAACTACCCACACATTCTCCTAAACATTATCTAGACCCAAATTAATAATCATATACGGTTTTTCTTAGAACATTATCTCAACCTTCATATTTTTTTTTCTAAGAACATTATCTCAACCCAAATTAATAATCAGAGCCACCTTTACAAACACACTCTATATTATATATAATTTTTGTTAATTAAACTACCCACACATTCTCCTAAATAATGGATCCATTATTTAAACATTATCTCAACCCTAATATAATTTCAACCAATACCATTTTTATTTCAACCCTAATACTACAATATTATCTCAACTCTAATACAGTTTTTCTAAAAACATTATCTCAACCCTAATACTTTTTTGTGAGAGCATTATCTCAACTTTAATACCATTTTTATAAAAACATTATCTCAACCCAAATTAGTAATGGGAGCCACCTCTCCACTCTAACACATTCCAAATTAGTAATCAGTGCCACCTCTCCAGTAAACACATTAACTCGGTCTTCTCTCGACATTTTTATTTTTGGGCAGGGATCAATATGCAATCAGACCAGACGATGAAATAGGAGAGAAAAGGTTTTGAGATGGCAATGACCTATCCATGGGCTGACAACGAAAACCATTTTGTGTGGGTGCTCACTAAATGTGCCGGATTTCAAATTTAATATTTAGTGTTTAGTGAATGCAGTGACTATGGTTTCAGAGACTCAAAAACCTAATTTAGATCGAAGAGACTCTCACACACTTAAAAAAAATCAATTTGAAAAATAAGAAAGCAAAATGAAATAATATGTAAAACTATATTATTTTTCTTTATATGTAAATTGTGTAAATTTACAGAAAGGAAAAAAAACAAATCGAGATTAAACTTGTAAATTCAATACAATTTGTGTTCAGAAATAATTCAATACAATTTTATTACAGAACTAACAGAACAGAACTAATGTAAAATTTAAAATATAACAGAACTAAGTAACCTATAAAATTTCATTACTCACCTCTAGGTGCGTAAGTAAACTGGGTCTTTTAAAAAAAATGGGTTATATGAAATCTGGAATCTAACAAAACTAACATGTAATATTATTTTCGGAATGTGGACTGTGTAAATTTAAAGACACGTTGTCTGCAAATTTACACGTAATTTGTATCCGAAAATAATAATATTATAGTACGTAGAATTTATGTACAATTATGTAAAGCTACTCCAGCAGATTATTGACAGATTATTTAACAAACGAAAGCATGCACCTGAAAATAAAAACTCACAGCTTACCTTCCATTGAAGGCCATTCCTGACTGGCCTGCGATAAATCTTCGTCAATGGCTTCTTCAAGAAATTTAAGAACCTCATCAAAGCCATCGTCAAGTTTCAGGGAATCATCCTGCACCACCCCGCCAACTTCCTGCAGACTTCCGGAACTCGCCATAGTCACGAGCTCATTCTCACTAACGGCGACACTGACAGAATCTACTGTGTCTCCAGACATGGTGTCTCAAACCCAATGGAAACTTGCGAATTAAACCTCAAACCCAACTGAAACTTTCGTATCAAGCTTCCGCTTGCAGAGTCTCTCCCACAGTACCCAAGCTTTGCAGGTGCACAACGACTGCTTAGAATTTTTATAGACGTAGAGATCTAGTCAATCCCCCGGATAATACGGAATTTTTGCGTAAGGAATCAAATGGGAAACGAATAGAAAAATGGCCCCGGGCTCCTATCCCGACTCGTCCGGTGCCGCGGAGACATTTATTGCAGAATGCTGGCCAGCCATGCAAACTGGTTAAGTTAGTTAACATTTGGCCGATTTACGGATGACTGTAATGAATCCATGACCAGTTAAAACTAAATATTTGTTCGAGTTCTTGAATTTCAAAGATGAAACCAATAAATTATTAATTCATTATGGTTAAAAAATAACATTTATCCGCGTTTTTGGACATCTCTCGGCATTACTGTTCATTTGTAGTTAGAGGTGCTTGTTTGGTGTGTATCGGATATGCAATATTCCGATCAAGTTAGTAATTGCAAATTTGGAGCACTGGTCAAATTGGACGGATTTTGAAATTTTAATGTTCACTTTTATTATTTTAATAAAGAATATTGGTGGATACGAAAATTTTATGGATGGATAAATTACATTTAACAGGTAATTTGTTCATTAAATTTATTTATCAAATTCTATTTTTGGTTTATACCTAACCGCAAACTTGGAACATTGAGTCAAATTTGACAGTTTTTGAAATTTTAATATTCACTTGATTATTTTAATAAAAAAATATCAGTTAAAAATGAAAATTCTTGAATTGGTAAATTACACCCTGACACTTAATTTTTTCATTAAATTTACTCATCAAATTCTATCTCTGGGTAAATTACACCCTGATACTTAATTTTTCATTAAATTTACTAATCAAATTCTATGTCTGATTTAGATTAGACCGAATCCCAAAATCATCCTTAAAATAAAATGGTTAAGAAATAAAATATTATTAATTTTAATGTGACAACTTATTAAATAAAATGTTGAGTAGTGAAATATAATTAATTTCGTGGTGGGTAATGAAACATAATTAATTTTGATCATCTAAATTCATTAAATAATAAGTTAGTGTTTACCATAGGTTGGACACCTCAACATATCACACAATGTTTAGGGGTTTACATAAAACCTCTATGCTACATAATTAATCATTTTTCGAAAACAGTTGGAACTTAACCCAATGACTACATAATTATCAATTTCCAAATGTTTATTTAGTTCTGAAGTATCATCAATCTAAATCTTTACAAGTCTAAAATAAAAGCTAATACCTTTGACCTTTAACAACAGTAGACAGTTATGCCCAAGATTAGATTTTTACCTTTGACCTTTAACCAGTGAACAGTAGAGAGTTATGCCCAAGATTTTCTCTCGAGTCCAACTTGAAGGAACAATGAATCATATCAACCTAAAGCTTTACAAGTCCAGGATAAAAGCTAATGCCTTTCTTTAACGAGTCAACATAGACAATTATGCCCAAAGTTTTTTCTCCAAGTGAAAGAGCAATGAATCATTTATGCAAAACTGTGAAACGATAATAAAAAATATATCTAATGATAATCAAACATGTATCTAACTTCGTATTCATGTTATATCTGAAATAATGGCAGATACTTTCAAGAGTATATCACTTTACAGTTATCCCTAAAACGTTTTCATTACTTATGAAAATAGAGAGTGATAAATAATAATGAGGGAAATAAAAAATTTAGTCTAGGGAAATACACATTAATAGTCTAGCGAATAAAAGGGAAATCAAACATTCCAAAGAATTATGCGGAATATAAATCTAATAGTTAGGGAAAATACTGATCACATTAATAGTCTAGTGAATAAAGGGGATGTCAATCATTCCAAAGAATTATAAGGAATATAAATCTAATAATTAGGGAAGATACTCAACAAACACACGTGGGATTGGTGAATTCTTATAACTTCCATGTTGAGGATAGAATTAGAAGTCCCACTTTAGCATCGCAAGCACTGAGAGCTCATAAGCTCATAAGATTTCTTCACCAACCCATCACTGCGGAAGGAGGCAAGGATGCATAGAAAGATGGAACTGTGAACTTACTATTTCTGTGCACATTCGTGATCTAATGGAAACCCAATATTTGTTGATGATAACTAAAGAAGCTTGTGAACCCCAAAAGTTCAGAATGAGAATCCGATAACAAAAAGGGGAAAATAATACTAATTACAAATGTATAACAACCATCTTCCATTCATAGGGGCTTGGTTTCTTGATAAATAGGAGCATAAATATAGTGTTAAAATTCTCACCAATCTATTGACATAAAGTTAATAATATGTACTATAATTTGTACATATAGTTGAATGATGTATTATAATATTCATAATATTTTATTGTAGGCTATCTTTACTTGCACTTAAGGTATTAAAGATTTTGACAATTTAACTTTAAAATTGGAAGTCATTTTGTCAGTTTACTTATTATAACACACGTCAAATTTGACGGTGAAAATTTTTCAATAATTGTCAAATACGTTCAGAAATCTAAAATACGTCCCACACGATGTCAATTTCTAGGCCTCAGACCACCCATTTAAATTCAAATTCAGATCTAATCCAAAAACTAATAACAAAAAAAAATCATTGGAATTTTATGTCTTTAAATAGGCTACATTAGAGAAGGATACCATGGGAAAATCCATGGCTTAAGAATACCATGGGAAAAACCAGGGCCAAGCTCCATCGTTGACGTAGCAATCACCAATCTTGAGTGTCCCTGAACCAACTCAAGCTCCATCCAATATCCAGTATCCTTGAACACATACCATGGGAAAATCCATGGCTTAAGAATACCATGGGAAAAACCAGGGCCAAGCTGCATGGTTGACATAGCAATCACCAATCTCCAGTGTCCCTGAACCAACTCAAGCTCCATCCAATATCCAGTATCCTTGAACCAATGTAAGCTCATCACCAATCTCTCGTGTCCCAGAACCAAGGCAAGCTCGATGATTTATGTAGCAATCACCAATCTCCAGTGTCCCTAAACTACACAAAAAAATTTATTATTCCAAAACATATGAGACTAATCCAAAAACTAATAACAATAAAAATTCATTGGATTTTTACGTCTTTAAATAGGCTATATTAGAGAAGGATACCATGGACAAATCCATGGCTCAAGAATACCATGGGAAAAACCAGGGGCTATCAAAACCCCCGGTTTATTATAAATTATAAGTTATATATAGAATTTTAGGGTTAAATTTAATTTATATTGTCAAGAGGCACTTTCAAGCCGAGTATAGTAGAGATGTTGTAACAAAATGTTTGACATTTTGACTAAATCAAATTACATAAAAATAAAAATTAAAGAAAAAATTTCATGTAATGTAAATATTTTACTTTGTCAAAATAAAAGAAATGAATAAAAAAAATAAAAAAATAACCCTATAAAAATCAAATAAAAATAAAAATGCCCATGGTATTGAAAAGCCATGGTATTGACCCATGGTATTGAAAATCCATGGTATTGACCCATGGTATTCATATGGAATATAACTTATTTAAAAGAGAAAATAATCTATCAAGACAATTCACCAAAACTACAAGTTTAATTATTATAATCACTTTAAAATTCATAATCCAAATCCCTCGCACTAAACTGTATTTATGACACCCCATTAATATTGGTTCAACTTTAAACAATTTTTGCAAAGTTATTTTCTTTAAACTAATTTTAGAATTGGCAAAAGAAGAAGGATTTCAAAAATCCCATATCTATGGGGACCCAATGAATTTAATCAGGTGGATGATAACAATAACTCAATTACAAAATTACTCATTTCTTTTTAAAAAGAAATTACTCATTTCCTCTTTAAAAAATTACTTATTTCTTCCTTCAAAAAATTGTAATCTACTACATCTTTCTTTGATATCTCTCTTGAGCATGTCTAGAGACACAACTAGATTTGGACCAAAGCACATGCAAGGTTAAAAAAAAAAAAGTTGAGTAGGTGAAAAAATATATTCTTGACCCTTGGAAATAACTCACATAATTGTTTCGTTTACTACTATTTGATCTTTCTTTCTTCTTTTTTTAAATGCAAAAACTATGATTTTTTTTGGGGGGATATATATGTTTATATGAAAGTGTTCTTTACCGTGAAATACCAAATTTTTGGAACATTATATAATGATGTACCTGAATGTATAAACTTGCAAAATGAAGGTTGCTTTTTTTTCCCTCTTTTGATGATTTCAAAAAGTCTTATTTCTTTCCATAAGAAAAAAACATTTTAGAA
>APFE030878996.1:0-23096 GCA_000404065.3 Pinus taeda
TCTTCAGGTGCTACCTGAATTTGATTATAGCCACTAAAACCATCCAAAAAAGAAAAGTACTTTTTGCCTGCTAAAGTATCTAATACCTTATCGATAAAGGGTAAAGGAAAGTGATCCTTCAAGGTTTCTTTGTCCAATTCCCTGTAATCAATGCATACCCTCCATTTACCATTATTTTTAGGTACTATAACCAAAGGAGAAACCCATCGACTATCGGAAATTGGATAAATGAAGTTTACATTGAGTAGTTTTTGGAGCTCTTCTTTCACTATCTCCCTAAGGTTTGGATTCATCCTTCTCTGTGGTTCTCTGATTGATCTACTGTTTTCCTCGATGTAGATGTGATGAATTCAAGTCTTAGGGTCAATACCTTTCATATCTGTATACTCCCATGCAAATGCAGTAGAATGTTTCTGCAAGATTTTGGTTAGTTCTCCATGTTGTGATCTTTCCAAGTTTTTGTTGATATTCAATGTTTTACCTGGAAAGATCTCAATGGCGGAACTACCAAACTCTTCCATAGAGAAAAGAGACATTTGTCTAGATGATAGATACTCAATGTTAGAATCTAACTGAAATTGTGTGTGGTCATATTTTGAAGATGTTTCAAAGTTTTCTAATGTGTTCAGAATTTGACTATCTTCACTGACTTCAGAAATGGTAAAGACATGTTGTATAGTGTCCTCATCATCAACCCACTCATTATCTCTTATTTCTGTAATTTCTTTTGCTGGAGGATACAAATTGAATTTCTTTGTCGAATTACCATCAAATATATACATATCCCCAGACCTACAACTGATAAATGCATCAGCTATGGCTAGCCAAGGTCTTCCTAAGATAACAGTGTCCTACCCAACCTTACCACTACTTTGGAGGGCAAGACAGTACATGCTGAAGTAGAGATCGTTGACGCTAATCTCAATTATAATCTTCTACTCGGATAGATTTGGACCCATGCCATGCATGTTTTAGCCTCCTCCCTATTCCACGTGATTCGTTTTCGCCATCAAGGGAAGATAGTCACAATCGACCAAGTGTCCTTCTTTTCCTCTTCCTCCTCCGATGGCAATGTTCTGCATGTCAAGCACATGGGTGCTCCTTATGAGAGTGTGGGGGAAGGGCTTTTTGAAGATCTTACTTTGATGGGAAATTTTTCGCTCCCACCTCCTCATGTTGCCTCTATCAATATGATCTCAGTCAAATCTGATCCTTGGGTCATGCCTTCACTGGATCTTGTTGATACATGGGGTGAGGTTATGCCACTAAGTTTGGTCGAAATCAATTATGTGGAAATTATTTTAGCCTCAAGTTCTATATCCTCTGATATTTCTGCGTTGAGGACACCTCTCGATTCATATTCTCAATCCCCATGGTTTGGTGCTTTGGAATCTCCTGATCCCTTAGCTGAGACTTTTCTTTCTAATGGGAGTATCATGGAAGTAATGTCTCTGGAGGAAACACCTTAAATGACACTCATCAGGGTTCCCCATTCCTGCCTAGCCTGACAGTCATGTCTACTTGTCTCAAGGAGTTCTCTTCTCAGTTCCCCTCCCTACCACTTCATACGTTGGTCATGGCTCATGAAGTTTGGTTAGAAGGAAACATGGGTAACATTACCCAAATGACGCCAATTGATATTCCTGTCAAGCCTGGTATCATTGAAAATGTACATATCGAGGTAACTTGTTCCCTAGATGAGATCAAGCTCCATACTCATTTGTTCCAAGAGTTCCACGATGTGTTTGCATGGTCATACGAAGAAATTCCCAACATTTACCCAAGTATAGTCGTGCACGAAATACCGACTTACCCTCATGTGAAGCCTGTTGGCCAACTTCTTCGCCCAGTGCACCCTAGAAAAGTGGTCACCATCAAGGGTGAAGTTGAAAAACTTCTCAAAGCTGGATTTATTTATCCGATCCCTCTAACAAATTGGGTGTCAAATATTTTACTGGTGACAAAGAAACAAGGTACTATTCGCGTTTTCATTGATTACCGTGATCTCAATCGTGCCTGTCCGAAAGACAACTATCCCACTCCCTTCATTGATTAGATCATTGATGAATGTGCTGGGAGTGAAATATTTTCCTTTATAGACAGTTTTTCCGATTACAACCAAATTAACATTGCACTGACATACCAAGAAAAGACAGCCTTTATCTACCCTTGGGGTACTTTCGCGTACAAAAATCTCCCTTTTGGCCTTAAGAATGCTGGGGCTACATTTCAGAGAGCGATGTCTTATGTGTTCCATGACATTCGAAACATCGTTCAGCCTTACATGGATGACCTTCCCACTCATTCTCATAAGTGCCATCATCACCTTGATCATCTCCGTCAAATTTTCCTTCGCTGTAGACACTATAACATTCGGTTGAATCCGCATAAATGTATCTTCTACGTCGAATCTGGACGAGTACTTGGCTTTATTGTCTCTAAGGAATGCATTTGCCTTGATCATCTTAAAGTTGAGGCCCTAGTTAATTTACCCCCTCCATGTTCATTGCTCAAGCAAGGAACCCCATTTGTCTAGGATGAGGTCGCTCAAAAGTCTTTCGATGACCTAAAGATTGTCCTCATTAATGCTCCTTTGTTGCATCCCCCGAACTATCATCATGATTACTTCCTTTATCTAGCTGCATCCTCTAGTACTATCATCATGGTACTAGTACATGACGATAATGAAGGAAATGAACATGTTATTTATTACCTCAGTCGCAACATCCTCAACACTGAGACACGTTATGCTCAGGTTGAGAAGTTGGATTTGGTTGTTGTATAGGATGTTCAACACTTTTGGCACTACATTCTCTTACGCACTACCATTTTGATTTCGGAATGCAACCCCATGACCTACATCCTGACTCGTCAATTTCTGGGGGGAAATATTCGAAGTAGATTGTTATCCTCCAAGAATTTGATTTGGTGTTCACTACTACCAAATCTAAGAAATAATTGGTTTTCATCAAGTTAATTTCTGCCTTCCTTCTGCGTCTCTTGCTGCTAGTGCTAATGAGAAGCTCCTAGACAATACTCTTTTCCTTATTAGCACCCTTGACCCGTGGTACAATGATATAATAGTGTATCTCTAGATGTCCAAATTTCAGTCTATGTTGACTTAGGATGATCGTTGACGCGTTCGGCATCAATCCCAACCCTACCATATTATTGGAGATACATTATACTGTGTCGGTGTCGATTTAGTTCTTTGATGATGTCTTACTCTCGAGGAGGCTGAGAGAGTTTTGAATGACTTCCATTCTGGGGCATGTGGTATGTCTGGATATGCTACTACTCAAAAAATCCTTCGCATTGGTTATTTCTAGCCCTCCATCTTCAAGGATTGCATCCTTGCAGTTCGCAATTGTCATGAATGCCAAATTTACCAACAAAAGATGCACGCCCCACCCGCTCACCTACACCCTGTTATTACAGTTGGTCCTTTCTCCAAATGGGGCATCAACTATATGACCTGTAACCCTCATTTTTCTGGGGGGCATGGGTATATTATCGTTTTTGTGGACTATTTCAGCAAATGGCCCGAAGTGATGCCTACATACTCTGCGGACAGTAAAATGGCAACTCAACTCCTATTGAATCATGTTATTTCTAGGTTTGGAATGCCTCAAGCCATTGTCACCGACCATGGCTCGCATTTTCGCGATTACATGATGGCTAAGCTGACCTGTATGTTGGGCTTGTGCCACGACGGCTCAACCTCGTACTAACCTCAGGCCAATGGCCAAGTTGAAGTTGTGAACAAAGTCCTCGTAGTGATGCTTCAGCGACTAGTACAAAATGGCTAACTAGTTACTAATAAAAAAACTAAAATTTGCATATAAATGACCATTTTTCAGTCGGTGACCAATAGTAGCTAATTTATGGTATCTTATAACGCGACCAACTTTTAATCATTTTTAGCTTAGTCATTAATTGGTTTCCTCAAGTTTACCATCTAGTAGTGTATTTAGTCATAAATTTGGTCATTCATTTTTTATTGGTTTAGTCATTAATTGTCAAAATTAATATATTACTATATGAATCCTCGATAAATCCAATTAATGACCAAAGAAATATGACCAAAAAGTTGGTTGTGTTATAAGATACTATAAATTAGCTACTAAAGGTCATATATATGCAAATTTTAATCATCATTTAAAACCAAATGATGACCAAATAAATATGACTAAATTTAGTTGTGTTATAAGATAATGTAAATGAGCTACTAATAGTCATATATATGCAAAAGTTAGGCATCATTTAATAATAATAAAAATTATCAATTGCAACGGTCATTTATCGTTTTTTGGTATTTTCATATTCATTATATAAACGACTGATTTAGTAGTTTCTATTCATTTCATTTAATTTTATTCATAATCAATATAAACGACTAATTTAGTCATATATTCATTTTATTTTTGTTCATCATTAATTAATAGAAACTACTAATTGAGTAGTTTTAGATTGATTTTATGTGTTTTTTATTAATCACCATTAATTATTTAGTATGATTTTGTGACTAAATTTTAAGAAAATGTCATACAATGTGCATGTTTATCTAATATGATAACGCAAAGTTATATATGTTAATTACAAGACTAAATAATATCAAGTGTAAATAAAAATAATTTCAACCATATAGATTGTATTATATAAAATATCAAGTATTACAATATGAGTTTCCAACTTAATATGGGTTGGACTACAATTTACACATGAAATATTGTTTCATCATTTCAAAACAGTATCACTGTGTTTCCAAAGCATTGCAAGTGAATTTACCAACTCTGAAGGCTTGACCATCAGTCTCTATGAGTGTGTCTTATGCAAGATATTGGCTCTAAGGGTATCACTAGACATATTCTCTTCTATCCCTCATTTTTCATTTGTCGCTCGAGTGTTATTTTTCTCCTCTTTCTTCAATTGTTGCTTCTTACCTTCAATATTGAGTTCCTCTCCTGGAAATGAAAGAAGATACAATGCAAAGTATAAGACATGAAAGATGATGAATACTTGAATATAAAATAAAGTAGACTGTAAAAGATTTATATGACATATACCTCAACATTCGATAATGGCCACTATGTGGCTAGATGACCTATATAAACAAAGCAAATAAAGTGTCACCATAGAAAATGGAATTGGAGGGGGATTCATCATGCATGCTAGTATTTTTTTGTGTGTGCACACATCATATTGCTCACTTCTAATTGTATCAAAAACAAAGAGTATGCACAATGACATGTAGTGACATGTGGGTGTCTATTTGACTCAATGATATGCTTGATTTTTTAACCCATTCGAATCCTACCACAATGAAAATAAGAGAGACAAGGACACAAGAAGGACTATCAATAAATGAAATTGGAGACTTCAGAATGCAACTCAATTGTACCTGAATGTAATGATAAGTATTTTCAAATTCCTGGTCACTAATGAGCATCAAATCACACTGTGAGAAATTCCTTGCATTATGATAATTTGGTTGCACCTGCACTAATCCTTTGTTGTAGGCCCTTGACTTGCCTATAGATATAATTGTAGACACAATCCTACTCCTACAATTATTCCCTACATGGATCATCTTTTCCCCCCCTATTGATTGTTATTTTTCAAGGCAACAGAATAGATCTCTCGAATTGCATCATCACCTTTCAAAACAATGCTTAAGTATTTCCAGGTGATTGTTGAAGTAGTCTCTACTAAGGTCCATGAAATCTTTGATTTGTCTCAATCACAAAAACATTTTTCGTAATAAAATTATAAATCCCACATCTGCATTTCTCGTCCCCGACATACCAATTCTTTAAAGTGGAATACTTTATTGTTGCTTTCTCGATGCAATAAAGATCCACTATTGTGGAATGGAGATGATTGGTGTCATAAAATGGTATAGTTCATCCTTCAATATATGTCACCAAACTCCTCTCACCTCATAGAACTGCTCTCATCTACAAAAATAACAACCCTCTCAAAATTCCTGGGCTCCATCTCATTCATACTAAAATAAGTGGATATTCCCATGGGTGACAAAGTGTTCTTGGAGATTTAAAGGAAGGAGTTATCACTAAAAAAATAAAAATACAATGCAGCATAACAATTATCATCAAGAGCAACAACCCTGCCAAGCCACTTCCTAACTAGATAAAGGTACTCTAAAATTACCTCTAATAATGAACAAAAGATAACCTCAAGTACCTATAGAGTCTACCTATGCATGGTATAAATGAAAACAGTGTCGAAAACAACATCTACAACAATGTTGGTCAATCTCTTCTTCTAGTCAAGGGCATGCCCAATTTTTTAAAAGTATCAAGCAGGTCAGGGTCCACCACATCTAGGATCCTATTATTCTTCTACTCTCTTTGTTTAGGTTCAAAATAATACCAAAGGTCTTCTAAATTGATGGGTGGGTAAAAGTTATCAGAACATTGAGTTCTTCGATTTTGAATCATTGTCTGTAAAAATGAATCTAAATTGCAAAAGTCATTCAAGTTCCTTCTTTTTAGCTAAAATTAACCTTATCTTTGGAGAGTTGTAAGGTTTAATGGATCTAAGTATATTCCACTTAAAATATAGTAACATGATTTAAAATTGTAGGCATTGAGATTAGAATCTAAGGATGAAACTGAAAAGATTTTATGTTCATGATTACAAGAAATTCTAATTTCATGTAACAATGTTTGAGGAAGGTATAGAATTTGCATCCTCCCAAAAAAATTTCTTGCATCACTTGAGCCCTTTTAATTTGGGCATGGTAGAGTCCATTACACAAACAATCAACCACTAAAAAAAGGTGAAAAGAAAAAATAAAATTTCATGCATTCTGACCCTAGAAAAGTTAGGGAGGAGGGAAATGACCTGTTCAATAAAGACATGAAAAATGCTTACTTGACCACCGTCATTTGATGAATTGGTGGTCGCAATCAAGATCCACATTATCATAATCATTAAACCCTTTTTACAATAAGGGCATGCAAAATTCTTACTTGTGCATTGTCGTTTGATGAATTGTTGGCCGCAATCAAAATCTGCATTATCATAATCATTAAACTCTCAAATCTGGATAAAATTTATGATTTGATCATATAAACCCTCAAAATTATTTACCTGTAAGAAAAAAGTATCTTTAGTAAAAAGGAAGAACAGAGTCCAAATTCATATCCATGTACAAATTACCAAAATGTCATAATCATTAAACCCTCAACTCTAGATAAAATTTATGCTTTGGTCATATAAACCCTCAAAATTATTTACCCATAAGAACAAAAATCCTCTTTAGTAAAAAGGAAGAACATAGTCCAAATTCATACCCATGTACAAATTACCAAAATATTCACACCTAATGACCTTGCCCTTATCATAATCATTAAACCCTCAACTCTAGACAAAATTTATGCTTTGATCACATAAACCCTTGAAATTATTTACCCATAGAAACAAAAATCCTCTTTAGTAAAGAGGAAGAACAGAGTCCAAATTCATACCCATGTACAAATTACCAAAATATCCATGCCCGATGACCTTTCCCTTATCATAATCATTAAACCCTTAACTCTAGATAAAATTTATGCTTTGATCATATAAACCCTCGAAATTATTTACCCATACAAAAAAAAATCCTCTTTAGTAAAAAGGAAGAACATATTTCAAATTCATACCTATTTACAAATTACCAAAATATCCATGCCCAGTGACCTTTCCCTTCCTCCATCTAATCGTTGATGCTCTCCTAAGGTGTTTACCATGGAAACTCCATCTGCAGTTCGAATCCCATGAAATCCATAGAACTCGTTGATGGTCTTCCTTCTTCTCGAATTACCCATGTACAATTACCAAAATATCCACACCCAATCACCTTGCCCTTATCATAATCATTAAACCCTCAACTCTAGATAAAATTTATGCTTTGATCATATAAATGCTCGAAATTATTTACCCATCCAAACAAAAATCCTCTTTAGTAAAAAGGAAGAACATAGTCCAAATTCATACCCATGCACAAATTACCAAAATATCCATGCCTAGTGACCTTGCCCTTCCTCCTGCTCTCCTAAGGCGTTTACAATGCAAACTCCATGTGGGGATCGAATCCCATGAAATCCATATATCACGTTGATGGTCTTCCTTCGTTTGGAATTTCCACGCAAATATAGACAAGGCAGAGAAAAATATTATAATATGTGAATATTTTATTTGAACCAAGCGTTAAACTGGAAATGAAAAAGAAAAGAAATATTTATAATAGAAAAAATAAAAGAAATATTTATAATATAAAATAAAACATATAAATTGCAATTGGGTTAAATTATTTATTTTTAATAAGAAATTTGTTATTTTTTCCTATGGACACTAAATTAGAAAAGAAGAAGAAGTTAAAAATGATATTGGGATGAGTGTAAAAATTTAAATATGACCTCAATCAATAATAAAAGTTAAATTAATAAAAATAATAGAATTCAATTTGTTATATTTTGATTTTGTTATTAACTTGTGAATAGGATTTGTTACGGGCCAATACCATGGCTTATCAATACTACAAATCCAAAAACATAACTTATTTCACAACCAAAATATTTTACAACAATATGAGAAGATACTTAACCGTGGATATTCACCTCCATATTACCTTATATATTATTAACTTGTAAAAAATAGTCATTATTTCACAATCAAATATTTAACAATATGACAAGATTGTTAACCATGGATATTCACCCTCACTTTACCATGGATATTAACTTGTGAATAGGATTTGTTACAATACCATGCACCAATACCCTAGCTTATCAATACCACACGTCAAAAAAACCATAACTTATTTCATAGTTAAAATATTTTATTTTAATTTAATTTTATAACAATTTTTTAATTGAATCTAAAAGGGAAAATGTTACAATTTGAGATATATCTAAACCCTTTATCCTCATGACTACTCAAAATATTTCCATAGAAATTAAAATAAGGTTTTAATGAAATTAAGCTAAGATGGATCTATGTCGGTTGTTTATATATATATATATATAATGGACCAACATACATCCATCATAGCTAAGGATCCAAGGGATGAGAGCAAGCAAATTGACTAATTATAATAGATTAAATATAGTGCATGATTTTTAATGTTTTTCATTATTTTATTTTCTTTGACGTGATTGATCCAAAATATAGGTTTAATATTTTACAACCAATTAAGTTTTTCTAATTTAGATAATTTCATAAACACAATACAATGTGATTAAATTTAATAGGGGAAGGGGTGGAGAGACGGAGGAAGACGATGAAAAAGTTGGAGGATAGAGAGAGAAAGAGAGAGTGATGCAGGCGGAGAGAGAGTGAGGTGGGAGAGAGGGAGAGAGAGAAAGGAAGAGACAGGAGAGAGAGAGAGATGGATTTGGAGTTGGAGAGAGAGAGAGAGAGATGGATTTGGAGTTGGAGAGAGAGGAAGGAAAGAACAACGACATAGAGAGATAGAGGTGGAGAGGAAGAGGAGTGATAAGGGAGAGATAGAGAGAGATGAAATTGGAGGGGG
Source organism: Pinus taeda (assembly GCA_000404065.3). Classification (NCBI taxonomy): domain Eukaryota; kingdom Viridiplantae; phylum Streptophyta; class Pinopsida; order Pinales; family Pinaceae; genus Pinus; species Pinus taeda. The sequence continues at coordinate 9,539 of APFE030878996.1, forward strand.
TAGGAGAGGGAGGGAACAAGAAAAAAATAGAGGGAGAAAGGTGGAGAGAGAGAGAAGGTGACAAGGGAGTCATGGAGAGAGAGTGAGGGAGAGAGTAGAGTGGGAGGGAATAGAGAGAAGGATATAGTTAGAGAGGGAGAGAAAGGGAGAAGAGAGATAGACAGGGAAGGGGATGAGAGGTAGAGAGAGTGTGTGTATGTTTGGTGGGTGAGATAGAGAGAGGGAATAACAAAGAGACAAAAATGCAAATATAGATATTACACAGTATTATATAACCAACCTAGATCCATATTAACCCTATAACTATCAAGTGCAAAGAGGGATACAAACTCTTGAGGTGAAAACATCTCCTCAAGTTTTTCACTAGAAAAAAGTTTGCACCTCGAGAGATTGGACCCCCCTCAATGCTTGATAGATCCAGGGTTAAGATGGATGTCATTAATATGAAATTAAAGTAGTTTTTGTTTGATATTATATTGTTAAAAAATAAAATTTATCTTTAAATTAATTTTAAATTAGAACTAGATTCAAAGAATAGATTTTTAAAAAATACATAAAAATATTTTTTTACTAAAAATATATAATTTTAGAATTACAAATTATTAGAGATACATAGTGAAAAGTTGGCTCACCTTTACACCATGTGAGGATGAAGAAGTGTTTAAGGAAGGATAACCTTTCAACCAATCTTTAACAACCTTTCAATCCCCTATCACTTGTAAGTTTAGACTGCTTGACACAATTAAGATGACTAACATAAAAAAACCGATTCATATTATTGTAGTACTTGTTAGGTAGTTGTATTTTATTCTTAGACTAAATTAGTCATTCATGTTAGTCATTTTTAGTTGTATTACTTATTAGCTAGTCACATATTTTAATCCATGACTAAATTAGTGATTTATGTTAGTCATTTTTAGTTCGGTCACTTAAGATTGCTAATTTTTTTGTAGTATTTCACTTGCAAAAGTTCTGGTGACTAACTTTTTTAGCCACCTAGTCACTAATTGCTCATTTTCTACTAGTGAGCGCACCATTGGGATGCACAAGTCAAATTGGCATCTCATGCCCTTTTCAGCTCTATGGGCTTACCAAACCTTGACCAAGGACGCAACTAGATTCACATTATTCTAGCTAGTCTATAGTCTAGAAGCAACTTTACCGATTGAGTGCGATATTCCAACCCTCAAGCTGGCTGTCAAACTTCTCCCTGAGACCTCACCCCAGGAAGAGTGTCTCTTGTACCTAGAACGACTTGATGAGACTCACCGTCTTGCTACTCTGGGGATTGAAGCATAGAAAAGGCGGGTCAAATCTCACATTGATCAGTCTGTCTCTCCTCGAGCCTTCTCTGAGGGCGATTTGGTTCTTCTGTATGATCAGGCTAATGATAATCTCGAGGCAGGAAATTTTGAACTCATGTGGCAATGGCCCTACATTATTAAATTTGTATTATAGAAAGGGGCCTATGAGCTCATTGACTATGAGGGAAATCCCTTAGATAAGCCCCGCAATGAGATTTATCTCAAAAAGTACTATGCTTAGGTCATCTTGCATGGTTACTTTCGTACAGTAGTGTGTCATTCATTTTTTTACAGTGTGGTTTGGTGTGGTATTTTTCAAGTAGATTCTCTGCTTATTATGTTTCTTCCTGCTTTGCAAATGTCAGTGTCCTATCACGTCGGTTTAGCTGATGGTGCTTGTCGTAGTACTTGGAATATATCATGTGAGGCATGTGCCATCTATATGCCCCATGGTGAGTTGATTGATCTTCAAGGTATTTGTCTAGGTCGAACAACTAATAACGTCACTGAGTATAACGCGGTTATCAAATTATTGTCAGAAGTTATTATTCTTGGCATATGGGAATTGGTCGTCAACCTTGATTCCTAGCTTGTTGTTCTTCAACTCAATGGGAAATATTCCATTAGAAACCCTCAAATCTTGAGAATGTATCTAGGTATTCATCTACTAGCGAGAAATTTTGATTACATTACTTATCATCATATTCCTAGGCACATGAATGCATTAACAGATGCATTAGCTAATTATGTGCTGGATAGACATTTGCAAAACATGTAAAACTCAAAAGCAAAAACATTTGTACCATAGTAAGAAAAGAAGTACAACATATATATGTCTGTGTGTGTGTGTGTGTGTTCCGATAATGTTTCTCATTCATCAAAACCTAAAAAAATAATATGTGTGTAGGATATACATTCGTGGCTTGCAAGGCTCAAAAATATGGAAATCTAGACCTATGCACTAAATAGCATGATGCTCATGATAAAATGTAACTTCTCGGGCTACGTGAGTTACTAGTCGGCAAATCCAACCTGACACTCCATCGTATGCCTCTGTTACTGGAGAGGGACATCACCCATCCGAGCATACTCTGATATCCCATGGGTCAAACCCTCGAGATTTCTTGCAATCTCCTCCTCGTTGTCGCTCCCCTCCTAATAAGAAGCAACATCAAACTGCCGAGTGACACACCTGGAAATTGGAGACATCTCAGCAAGGCATTCTGGTCCAACATCCACATTCATAAAATCAAAGTGTCATGAACACATATATTTCAAGAACAATAAAAAACATCAAAAAACTAAAATGTTGTTTGTTTTTACCTCCATCATCAAAATCCTCCCCTTATGGGAGAGGCATATATGGGTCTCCACGGATGTCGATATCGCTATAAAGCCAATCCTCTAGTACGATGAGTGGTAGTCGTAGCCACAAGAAAAAGGCAGGCTTGTAGGACATATGTTGGATCCCCATGACCCTGGGCATCAACTCACTCCAACAGACCATCCGTGGGTCTCGAGGCATTCGCGGATCCACCTCAGTTAGCTTGTATTGGAACAACGACACCCGTTCCAAGAAGAAGGTCACTAGCACAAAACTGAAGAAAATCTGCCTTAGGTGTCCCGCCTTAGCTTTTGATAGCTGGCGCTTCATGTTGATTTTCATTGCTTCCGCTCAGTTAAAGATGGTGGGCACCATGTAGTCAATAGCATGAAACTTCGACTTGTTAGTCTCATGCGGCGCTCGGGACTAACAAGGTCCCCGTGAAACCAAAAAAATTGATAAAAATAGGAAAAATTAGTATGAAAATGGAGCTTAAGGTCTCAGCTCTTACCTGCAACTGACAATTCAGCGATTGACCTCCTGGATCTCCTGCAATCTACTCCAGAAGAATTAGGGCACAAGTGGGTAAAAATTTCTTCACGCAAAGGTAAAATGGTAAATGGTAAAAAATAATTACTTTTCCCACATTTGATTCATTTTTCCATGAAATATTAGGGTTTTTGAGTATTTGTGACCTATTTTGGCTCAAAACACGATAATGCCTTGTCGACTTCAGCTCATTATCCAGGAAGCTGGCCCAGAGATTCCCTTCTAGTACCTTAGAGCTTGCATGCCCTAATGGAAAGTTTTTCCCACTCGATGATAAGTTCACATCGTTGGCTTTCAATTGGGTGATTTCACGAGTGTTCGACATCCGTTCCTTTATTTACATTTTGTAAAATGTGTTCCAGTACCTTGAGATTCATTGTCATTATTGGTGGTTTCTATCGTGCTTGTTATTGTTCACATCATTGACCAGTAATCAGGTGAATTCTTAGCATGTTCGTCTTCAACACATTCATCCACATGTTAGGATTTGTACTTTGATTGGGTAATTTGGAGCGCAAGACCCTAGGCTAATATTACACAAGTCCAGGTTGCAAGGTGATGTGAAATGGTCATGTTGATATACATGTCTCTTTCAGATGGATGGCTGCAACCATACTATGAGTTGTTATATGTGATCCTTCTCATTATTTGGTGGTTGTGACAATACCTTGGTTTCATTATAATGCTTTCTACTGGATGGCTGCGCCCGTGCTTTGGATCCATTTACATGATCATTCTCTGGATGGCTGTGTCCATACCACGGTTGATGTATTATTATTCAGATCTTTTAGTGATATATATGTATCTATACTTGCTTGCAAGTTCTCTGACGATGGACTCCAGTTCCTCACACTTATTCATAAAGCATTTGACCCCTCACTCTAGTTCGACCTTCATGCTTTAGGGGGCATCTGTTACACATCATTTTGTCACTATCCTTGTACTCCTTGTCTACGATCTTGGAGGACCTCTACATTTTACCTGACATGCTTTCCTATCATGAAGAAACTCCCATTGTGTCCCTCTTCATGAGTAGAACAATTCCCTTTTGCATCAGTTCCCAAAAATCTTTTATTTATCCTAGTTTACAAGACTGACACTAATGACTCATGTCCTCCATGCGCTGATATGTAGGGATTACAACTATCCCTAGCACTGATCAGATCAACTGAACCCCTTCTCAATCACGTCTATCCTCTTTCAAAAAAAATTTTAAATATGGAGCCGAAGCTTCTAACTCTAGAAGCTTCGTAACATAAGTATGGTAAATGGTTAGGCCGGATGGAGTTGAGGAGGTCAAATTGGGCTACTTTCCCCTATTATTATGGAACTAATCGAAGAGATAAGGCCTTCTCCCATGAGAACAGGAACCATCTCCCGTCCATCCAAGCTATATAAACCTCTCTTCTTCCCAAGCGCAAGCTAGTCCTAATTAAGTTCTGGTTGGAGTTTTGATTTTGGATAATCAACAAGTTACCCATAGTTTGTAGCTCTCTAGTTTATGTTTAAGGGAGAATTTTGAGTTTGGTTTGGTGTGAATACTAAAGGGAAGAGCCTTGAGACTATTATTGTTGGAGCTATCCATGTGATGCTAGAAGAAGTGTGTGGGAACCCAAATATATCGGAGGAGAACAAAAACGTCAAGACATCAATTATAATCTCCTCTTGAACTAATATAAATGCAACTATCGATTCATTTCCTACATATTTATGGCTTATCTTACATATTTATGGCTTAATGTTTCTTGACTTATTAAGTAGGTTGAATGCAATTTTTATGTTATCACGTTGGTTGTTTGTTGTTATTTACTTGTTTCAGGTGTTCGAAGGAAGCAAACGAAAGATAGTTGGAGCAAGGAAGCAATATTGTCACTAAGAGGAATAGTGTAATAAGAGGTAGGCCCTCTTATTTGATTCTATCTTAAGGATATCTTCCATAGAGTGTTTGTTTGTGGCTAGACCCGCTCTCTCGAGCTAGAGGAATTGTTTGTGTCTACACTTCGAATTTACCTACACCACAATGCCCTGTATGGATTCAACATAGATTGGCTAGTAAATTTCCATTTCCTTTCTATCTCTTTAATCTACATTATGGGTACATTTAGCTCCAAAATGACCAACAAAAATAATTTTAGCACCTTTCTCCTTCATTGAAGGAATGGAAAAATGGATATGATGGTTTCCTAGTTGAGTTGAGTCTTTGTATAGATGTTTTGTGACTTAACATAGTTTTGACTACCATCTGGAACAAAACTATTGAATGGTGAAATATGATCTTATTGTGCAGGTCATGCTATAGGGGTGTAACATTGAGATAAATGCATTATTTTTTTTATTAAATTAGAAATAAGAATTGTATTATTGTATATTTTAAAAATATGATGTCATTATGTGCAGGGTTTGTTTTTAAATCAATGCGTATAATGCACTTTCAAGGATTGGAATAACTCCTCACATAATTACGTAAAAGGTGCTAACTCCATGGAAGAGCATCTTCCTTATAAGTAGGAGGTTGGTGGTTCGATTCCACTGTTCCCTAACATGAATTAATCAATGATATTATATTTTATTTTAATTAAATACTTTTTATATTGATTTATTTCAATCGTGAGATATTTTTCTAGATTCGTTGCATTATATTGCCTTTAAAGAGAGAAAAGTGATATTGTATTGCTTTTAAATATACTGTTTTATTATCTCTAGAGAGATGATGGCCAGGATTAAAGACATATTGTCTCTATAAAGGCAATATGTATTGAATCCCAATTGTTATCTCTCTATAGAAAAAAAGAAAACTGTCTCCTAAGGCACTTGCTTAAAGGCAATATTTAAGACAATATATATATATTTTTTTGTCTCAACTTAAGAAAAATTACCCAAAAATTATATCAAATATTGTCTTAAAACCCCCCTTTATGTTGTAGGAGTAGCTGAGAAACCACATAAAGTAGCTCAAATGAACTCTAGGATTTATTTGACGATAAGAAAACTAAGGAGCTTGATGAAAAGTAGGAGAATGGTCTTCATGCTTACAAGTTGTAATTTTGGTTGGGACCTCCATGACGGCTTCATGGTTTGACTTGGTGGTTTCCAACTAAAATAAATATTGTGATGAATCTAAGCCTATTGTGGGGTAGAATGTGGCTTACCCTTCATCAATTATGGGAGTCCTTTTATCTCTCATCAGATAAGTACCCTTGCTAACATAAATTTGTAATGTAAACCATAATGCATAAAATGGAATCTATGTTGACAGGTTGTGTATCTATGGATTTCCTACTACATAGATATTATATATTTTGTACTACTTTTTTATGTTATGGTAGGATAAATATGCCTTTAATAGGTACCATAACTATGTAATGTTCATATTATTGCTTGTGTAACTTTAATGCACTTATAATGTGTGTAAGGAGGATGGGGTAGATTGACCTATAGTCCTTGTTAGTGTCTATATCCCATATGTTACAGACCCCAATGAAATAAAAAGGCTAAGAAGACTAGGGAAGCACGCCCCTCAATGCCTTGGATAGCCATGATAACTAGTTTATTGTCGAGAGATATCAATGAGTTTAACAAATAAAATTGGTCTAACATAGCCAGGTCATAGAATCCCCTAGGTTTGATGTAGATATCAAAAGGTATTTTTGAACGTGTTTTATACTTGGAATCAAGGAAATTAGCCTTAAGGGCAAGGTAATGACCTAGGTGAGAGTTGTATTCATAAAAAATCCAATGAAAAATGTTGCAGAGTTCATTGAACAATTCTTGAATGGCTATATAGTATGTTGATGGATATAAAGAGCTCAAATTTCCTTGAAATAAACATGTTGATCGTGCTAAGTCAATTGAAGGATTTGGCAACCATGATGTATGTTTATTTGCAATAAAAATCATTAAAAATGCCTCCCTAGTTAGGAGAATAGGTCTAAAGGCCTCAGAAGAGACAAATCATGTGTAATGTCCTATGTGACTTCCTGTGGGAAGTTAAATGGTTACTAGTAGTAAGGGTGGAGTGCTTGGGTGCCTTCTTGGTTAGGAAGGATCTCTATACATGGGAAATCTTCCTTCGCTTCCTTGTCAAAGTCATTATTAACCCTCAAGACCCCTCTACCAACTTTCCTTCCTTGGAGAAATTGGAGGATTGACAACTTTTTGGGATGGAAAGAAATTTTGGGATGGAGTTCTTTAGAGAAACAATGTATAAAAATTTCTTGATAGGAAGGTGTCATCCTCATCTCTTGATCATATGGCTAACATACGAGCCATGACCAAGAGATATCTAGAAAGGGATATGGAGTTGTTTTATTTTAAGAATTAGACTTTTAATTTTCAATGATTAGAGAATTCTTTAGAGTCTTGTAGAAACCTCGACTGTAGATAAAATTTCACTTATACTGCTTAACAAGAAGCTAGGGAATTGTTAAGTTAGTGGGGAGTACTTGTTAAGTTAGTGGCATGTCCGAATTAAAAGACTCAAAGTTCCAAATTTTATAGTTCCATTTTGGTCAATCAAATGGAAATTCCTCGAGCAAAAAAATTACAATATTAGCATAGAATGTTGTGACGTAATTCTTCATATAGTGACCTTTATAATGGTGTAAAAATCACCCCAACAAGATCTCATATATGAAAATTATGGTTGCCACAAGTGGAGCTACCTTGTTGGCCATGATGGTACTAAGTTGATGGCACAGGTGGACCTACACACATCTAGAACACGAGAAATGTTAGGAGAAAATTTTCATAGATAGACTTGTTTTCCATTCTTTTTCGAATCAAGTATTCACTTCTTTCTTTTTTCTTTTTTAAAATGATTCACATAAAATTTTTAGGTTAAAATTATTTTATGCCAAAAATTCTTCAAAATTTTGTAGAGTATATAAAATTGTTATATTTTTAGATGAATATGGCGAAACAATTTGAGTAGCTAGTAGGATGTTCCAACATTTCTACACTCTAGGATAAATTTCCATGCTTAAAATTTTCCCTAATGTAGACATTGAAGAGGATTTTAGATTGTCTAAAACCTAGTGCTAATTGAGGGTGGAGGAATGCAAAAGCCTTAAATGTAGATGGTTATTAGCCCATACCAAATATTAGGTGTGTTGAAATAGAGAAGATTCAATTCCTTTAACTTTGTATTTGTTTCATGGTTGTGGAGCGAGATGTTAGGAAGCAATAGATGATGAATAAGAATTTTTGGTAGCCACTTAGGCCATCATGTCAAAGGAAAGTTTGTAGTAAGTGTCTCTTTTTTTGTGTTTTCATTTCCATTACTAAAGGAAACAAAGAACAACAATGAACTTACCTTCTAGCTAGATTTCCTCCTATTTTAAGTTCCCTAAAGTGCATATTGTATTCATTTGTGTGAATGATTTGTTGATTTACATGTTCTTTGATTTTCATATTTTAATAATTATCAAAACATTCAGTAATAAAATAGTTCTAACAAATATATATCATACATAACCCTTAATCTCTATGACCTATAGTAAATATAACTTGAAACCTAATATTTTGATTTATTTTGTATTACCTTTAATGCACATGTTATTTTTATTAATAATGTTTAAAAGATAAGTTTCATGTATTGTTTTAAAAAGATATTCTCTATTGACACTGAAATGATAAATTTTAATATTATTAAATATAAAAATCCTTCATTTCAATCTTTTTAGTGCAGCCTAATGTTATTTTACATTTCATCACTGATTATTCTTTTATCCCTACCAACGCATGCATTATATTTTAATAAAAATAGTTGTAATTGTATAATAAATCTTTTATATTCCTAATATAAATATTTATAATTATATAATAAATCTTTTATATTCTAAAAATGATTAAGCCATCAAGAAACTCCCATTATTGGCATGGAATATTTTAAGCTTTGTTAGCTAATTTCGTAATAAAGACCTACCATATAAATAGAAAGTGGCATGTTACAACCCTTTTAGCAATGAAACTAGAAATGATGTGGCAGACACTATCCTATCCCTTCAAATTAGCAGTTGATAAAAAAGCTAAGAGAGGATTATATAACAAGGATTTTTATTATCATGTTTACAAGTTCAATTACTTTTAGATTCACTTGAACAAAATGTCCTTCAGGAACACAATCACCTAATTGCACTATGATTTTGATTTTTGCTTTTTTTCTTTGCCCCATTCAAAGTTTGGATTGAAGTGCTACCTAGTACCACCCACTCATTCTCACGATATAAACACATTCTCACACACTGAATACACACTCTCCTCTTTTTGTTCCCTACTCTGTACTGCATTGCCTTGAACTGTTTGTACTGCATTGCCTTGAACTATTTCTTAGCTGCACGCTGGTTTTTTTTGGGGTGTTTTTGTTCTATGATTTGATTTTGATTTTGATTTTGATTTTGATTTTGAAGTGTTACTCGGGGAGTATCATGTCGATAAAAAAACGGAGTTGTCTATAATGCGACTTTTTGGAGATTCCGGTGACGGAATCCGGTGGAAGAAATGAGGTTAAATCTTGATTTTTAGCAGTTAAAATGGTTTTTTAACTGCATATTTGGATTTAGCGCCCTGAAAAACCCTTGGGAGCCATTGATTGTGCAAAAACTAGCTATCAAACTTGGGATTCCAATGAATTACTGGCGGATTTTAACCGGAAAAATCTGCCGGAAAAGCTTTCAAAAAGTCGATAAAAAGACACTATAATACCAAATTTAGATATTTTGTAGAGTTTTATAAAAATCACAGTTTTAGGCGGTCAAAGTTCCAACCAGAGAGTTTATTTAGAAAACGTAGACATGATGATTTCACCTTTTGAGTTGAATCTATTTTTAGTGTTTTAATTTAGATTTTAATATTAGAAATAGATTTAATATCATTAAAAAATTGTAGGTATTTAAATTCCACAATTTAACAATTTTAATGATTAAGAAAGGTCTTTTGGTATATGACAAATCATGTGATTGGTTCATTTGATGAATCACATTGGCTAGTTCATGTCGACTAAAATTTCTATTATATAATTTTTACCAAAAAAAAAATCTTAATTTATTATAGATCGCATACACCTGAACTCAGAAATTCTAATGAATTTAATAAAAAAATCCCAAAAAAAACCAACATGACAAAATATTAGTTATTTAGACTAAATTGTTTCTTTATTCTTGTTTTAAAGTTCATTTTATTATTGTAAGGCTTTAAAATGTACCAAGCTATTTCTGACCGTTTCAAAAGCAATTCAAAGCTACCACCACCCACTCATTCTTCGAATGTCGGAAAAGGAAAAATCTATTTCTGACCGTTTCAAAAGCAGACGATATAAACACATTTTCACACACCGGATACTGCATTGCCTTGAACCGTTTCTTGGGGTGTTTCTGTTCTGCTTCTATGCTTTCAGTTGATTTCTTTGTTTTTTTTAATTTCTGGTTTCCTACTCTGCACTGCATTGCCTTGAATGGGTGTTTCTGCTCTGGTTGGATGCTATATGTTCTTTTCTTTGGTCTTTTTTTCTGCCTGATTTATTTTTGTTGCAGAATGTGAAGCAAATTTTTACTCTGTTTTCATTATTTCGTTGTTTGGTTTTATTTTTGGTGCAGAAACGTGGAGCAGAAGATAGATGTGATTATTTTTAGATTTTAGATTTCTATAAACATAACCACTGGAGTTTTTATTTAGGAGTTGCTTCATGGTTTATTAGTTTTTATTTATTAATGGTTTCAGATTCGGATTGTGGAAAATTGGAAGGGTTTTAATTATTGGCATTGTAATAGATAGACAGCACCAATAGTAATAGTAAGTATTAGCATTGTAAAGGTTTTAATTATTGGTCTCATAATCACACCCTGTTCTTTTTATGTAGTTTTTAGATCTTTTAACCTTGCTCTGTATTCTTTTAACCTTGCTCTATAGTTTTGGGTCTTCCTGGCTTTTTAATTTTGATTTTTCTGTGAACAGATCAAGAATCCATGAGAGTAAAGCTCGTTCAAGAATACCTGATTCTCACTCAACAGCCTGCAAATAATACGACGCCGAGTAAAGCCCCCAACTGCAGGTAGGCTTCTTTCCTAATATTTTGGAGTCCATCTTGAATGATACTAATTTGGATTCAATTCAATCCTTCTAAAATCAACCTTCCAATTCAATATGCAGGGTCTCCCTTTATTTTTTATTTTTCCTTAAACTTACAATTAAAAGACAAAATTAGCAAATAAGATAAGATTATTGTTCCTTGTTTGTTCGCTACACTAAAGAAACCTAGTTCTGCCTCTTGGTTTTATGTTTCTTGAATTAAAATAGTTGAATTAAAGAAACCTCCATTATAACTATATTTCCTCTAAGCTGCTCTCAAAACAGAACCCAGTCCATTCATCTCAGTTTTCTTAGTCCATTTTCCTTAGGTTTCCTCGGCTCTCACAGATGCCATAGGTTCTTCTTAATTCATTTCAGCCATTGTAATCTCCTTGCCATACATGCAATTGTTTGATTACAATTTCTCTCAAAATTATTCACGGGATCCATTCCATCGTGTGAAGCAGAGCAGTACAAACCTCCATGCGCTTCAATTACAATTACCCTTCTATTTCCTCTCAGATTTAATCTCAAAACAAACCCCAATCTTATAATTTCAGTGAATATTCCTGAGTTTTTATTTCATATCTTGTAATTTCAAACCCCAATCTTATAATTTCAGTGAATATTCCTGAGTTTTTATTTCATATCTTGTAATTTCAGCGAATATTCCTGAGTTTGGTATCTTGTTTCTGAGTTTCTGTTTCTATGTCGTTAGTTTCTAACCATCAACCATGGAATTCTATTCTGCCAAAATTTCAACAAGATATTCGTAACTATTCCTGACTTTCTATTTTTTAAGTTTCTAACGCACAAGATATTCTTAACTTTTTCTGAGTTTCTATTTCCTTAGTTTCTAACGAACAAGTTATTATTCTTAACTATTTCTGAGTTTCTATTTCGTAAGTAGTTTCTAACGAACAAGTTATTATTCTTAACTATTTCTGAGTTTCTATTTCGTAAGTAGTTTCTAACGAACAAGTTAAGTTAGAGTGGTCTAGGATAGACTAAATTGGACTAGGCTACACAAGGATAGAATAAGTTTAAGCTAGGGCTGAGTTTCTATTTCGTAAGGTAGTTTCTAACGAACAAGTTATTATTCTTAAATAGGCTAGGCTAGGCTAATATAGAGTAGACTAAGGTGAAATAGAGTAACTTAGCCTAGGCTACTAAAGAATAGACCAAGGTAAGCTACACTAGGGTAGGGTAGGGTAGGGTAGGATAGGCTACACAAGGCTAGGTCAAGCTAGGTTAGGATAGGCTAGGGCATATTAAGTTAGGTTAGGTTAGGTTAGGCTAAGTTGGGCTAGGCTAGCTTAGGTTAGGCTAGACTAACTTAGGTTAGGTTAAGTTAGGGTAGGTTAGGTTAGGCTAGGGTAGGGTAGGATAGAGTAGGCTAGCGTAGGCTACAATAGGGTAGGTTAGTTTAGGTTAAGCTAGGTTAGTCTAGGCTAGAGTAGGTTAGGCTAGGTTAGGCCACACTAGAGTAGGCTAGGCTAGGCTAGGCTAGACTAGGCTAGAGTAGTCTAAGCTAGGCTAGGTTGGGGTAGACTAGGCTAGAGTAAGCTAGGCTAGGTTGGGGTAGACTAGGCTAGAGTAAGCTAGGCTAGGTTAAACTAGGAAAGAGTACTAGGCTACGCTATGCTAGGTTAGAGTAGGCTAGAGTGGTTTAGGCTAGGCTAGGCTAGGCTAGAGCAGGCCAGGGGATAGGGTAGGCTAGTTGGTTAGGCTACGCTATAGTAGGCTAAGCTAGGCTAGAGTAGGTTAGGAAAGGTTAGGCTAGGCTAGAGTAGCTTAGGGTAGGTTAGGCTAGCTTAGGTTAGGCTAGAGTAGGTTAGAGTAGGCTAGGCTAGAGTAGTTTGGCTAGGTTAGGCTAGGCTGAGTAGAGTAGGGTAGGCTAGGCTATAGTAAGGTAGGCTAGGCTATAGAAGGCTAGGATATATTAGGATATGGTAGAGCAGGCTAGATTAGGTTAGGCTAGAGGAGGCTAGGCTAGGTTAGGGTAGGCTAGAGTAGTCTAGAGTAGGGTAGGCTAGGCTAGGGTAGGTTAGATTAGGCTACAGTAGGGTAGGTCGGGCTAGGCTAGGTTAGGCTAGGCCAAGTTAGCCAAGGCCAAGTTAGGCTAGGTTAGGCAAGGCTAGTTTAGGCTAGGCTAAGCTGGGTTGGGCTAGGTTAGGTTAAGCAAGGTTAGGTTAGTCTAGGTTAGGATGGGTTAGGCTAGGTTAGGTTAGGCTAGACTAGGTTAGACTAGGTTAGGTTAGGCTAACTTAGGTTAGGCTAGCCTAGTGTAGTTTAGGCTAGGCTAGGTTAGGTTAGG